>VZTU01013454.1:357-17352 GCA_013400835.1 Zapornia atra
ACGTAGACCCTTCAGCGGGTTTGCCATATATGATTATTTTTTTAATGATGCCTTTCTTTCCACTTCAGCAGTTTAATAATCTAGCACATGGCTGCTTCTCAGTACTCAGCATTCACCTCCCCAATACAGAAGAGGACATGTGCTTTGGCTTCAGAATTCCATTTGCAGCTTTAGAAATGCATATTCCCTGTGGAACAACATTTGTTTGACATAACCATTCATTTTTATTACCTCTTTAAATATGTTTATCCAGAGTTATCAATAATCATAAATAACTTGTATTCTGTTCTTGTCCTGTTTTTTTCCACAGACAAAATTGCTTACCCAGTACGTATTAAATCTCGGCAAGTATGATCAAAGCTACGACATCAGAGACCGTACAAGATTTATTAGGCAGCTTATTGTTCCGAATGAGAAGAGTGGAGCTTTAAGCAAATATGCCAAAAAAATATTTCTGGCACAGAAACCTGCACCATTGCTTGAGTCTCCTTTTAAAGGTATGACTGCCAAAATCATTTGGTAAATGTTCATTGTGTAAAGGAATGTGGCAGCCTATTCTGTTTCAAATATGCTCACAAATCGTCTCACTTAGCAAATACAAATGATTAATATGCAAGGTTACTTGCTCTGCTTACTTGCTTTTCAGCAAGCAGGGTTTGTGTGGTGCTGATGATAAACCCTGACAAACTGATCCATTTCTATTCATGTGAATTTGAAATTTCATTTAAATATCAGAAGGTCTGTCTTTTGAGGAAAACTAGTCTTCTATCTAGGAAAATAGTTCTAGTCATTTATCTAGACTTTAATAGAATATTGTTAATTTGAGTATTGCAAATGTTTTATGAATCTGAAATACGTTGAATCTTGATTATGTTTTTATTATTTTTGTCCAAAGTCATAATTTTCCCTGTGCATTTTCCTTGTCTTTTTACAAGTAAGAACCATTGTCTGTCTTCTCAAATGAAAAGGTTATCAGGTTATCTTAATTAAAAATGCATTGTGATGATTTGCAATTTTAATTTTCATACTTACTTAGTCCCGGTTTTGAAGCTCTACAAGGAGCTCCATTTTGAAGAAAAACTATTAAAATTCTGGATGTGTTTGTGCCAAGACATGTATATGGATTGTTTAACTGTGCTGTCATTCTTAATATTCACAGTAAAGTAATTTTTAGAGAAGCTACATTTCAGAGCAACACCTCTAAACGCACTGACTGATTAGCTTTTTTATTGACCATTATGGGGGAGATTATTGTAATCTATGGACTGAAATCAGTTTTTTGACCTATGAAGAGCTTCCTAGTTTATATTTATTCCATGACATTTGAGGTAATATAATGGCAATTACCTTTAGCCCTGATTAAGATTGCTCTTTGTGGTAGAGCTCATGGTGTTTGTGTATTTCTCCCCTCCTCCCCACCCCTCCCACCCCCCACCCATTGTTTTNNNGATCGGGATCATTTCCAGCTTGGTACCCTGTCTCACACGCTGAACAGCCGAGCCAACGGCTACCTGGAGCTGTCTGAATGGCCAGAGGTGGCACCTGACCCCTCCGTCCGAAACGTGGACATAGCTGAATCGGTATGTCACTGTGAAAAGTAGCTTCACTGAAGGCATTCATCAATATAGAATGTTAGCTTGAAGTACATGTATTTAAATACTATTTGTATGCTGCACTGAAAAACATTGATGCATGAGAATATCCATGTTGCTTTGACAAGGAACGTTTGGAAACTTGCATGATGCCTGCTCTGAGAGAAGTGTAGGCCTGTAGGCCGCTACTGCTTTGCTTTTGGATTAAATGGGCTTTTTCCCCTCCATCTCACTTCTGACTTCATACCTGTTATATTTGTTGTGCTGCATTATGTTAATTATTGTTAATGAGTGGAGCTGCACTACCAAAGAAAGAGGTGAGTGGATATTTGTTCATGTACAAATCCAAGTCTAAATAGAGGAAAAAAAAAAAGGTAATATAAACAAAAGGCAGCAGCAAAGGGGAAAATTATATACCTTTTCAAGTGTAATGCTTGGAAGAGACCAGGGTTTGCATTTCAGATCAACTGGAGAGAATTAGGAAAGTTTATAATAGGAAAACGTCATCTATTGGATCTCAGGCAAAGTCAAGTTCTGGTACTGAAGTTGTGATTTATGCATCAGGTGCCAGAGTCCTACTGAATGTCAGTGAGACCTATAGAACAGTAACAGAAATAGAAATATACTGGAATATAGTATACTGATGGTGGTCCCAGAGATGTGTCATTTTAACAGGTATACCCAGAATAGCACATGGTCCTTTTCACAATCCAACTTTAAAGTAAGTTGCACTTGAATTAATTTGCATATAAGATGTTAAGCACAGAATGAGTAGAGAAAATTCTAAAAAATAGGTATGACCTGCAGAAGTCAATGAACAGCAATGTGGCAGAACAAGCATTTCTCCTTAGTTACTTTAATATTGTCTACTTTCTCAAATACATTTCAGGAAAAGAAGTATTTGTGTACAAATTCTGAAAGCTTTTATGGTGTGAATCTACAGGCAGTCAGCTCAAGTGGGGGATTATAAATGATGGGGTTGGCACAGGAGAATGTGTGGAGGTACCTTTGTCCATACAGCCAAAAAGTATTGCAGGAAATTGATAAAATGGAGTCACATCCATCCACTATATTAAAAAAAAAAATCTCCCTCCAACCATTTAAACCTCAAAACAAACATGAAAATCCTTTCCCCATATTTTTTTGCAAGTATTTTCTTTGTAGAGTGTCTCATTGTCATTAATTTTGTGGTTCTTCTAATTCTGTATGTGCCCACACAATGTATGTAAGTTGAAGCTGAGTTCTTAAAGTGCAATCCATAATTAAATTATCGTTTGTAACCAAAAGAATTTTGTATCAGTTGCTGGGTGAAGCATTACAAAGCTTTAGCAACTGTTGGTGTTGAAGAGGAAGCGACTGTATTTCTAGAGCCATACACCATTGTAGGTCACTTAGAACTCTTTCAAAAGTTAGGCTTACTCCAGATCAGACCAGTCACTCGGGGAGACCCTCATCACTCTGTTACAGTTTTCTGCCTATTTTTTTCCTGCCCTCAATTTTTCTGTTTTTCTAGTAGTATTAGAGGGATATGAAAAGAAAAAAGTGTGGCCAAAGTATTGCTGTGTTCTTTTGGTACTTCTATGTGAAGAATTGAAGAGGAAGAGAAATATAATTCCTCAGTGGCTGCTGGAAGGGCTGCTGCTACTAGGTCTGCATCTTTATGGTGGTTTGTTCCTGGCTGGAGGCCAGATGCCCACCAATGTTGTGCTCTCACTCCCCTTTTCGGATGGGCAAGGGAGAAAATGGATATTGAGAGGCTTAGGAGTCGAGATAAGGACAGGGCTTCACAGACTTACGTGGTGCATTCCTCACACCCTTCCCCTGCTCCAGTGTGGGGTCCCACGCATGGGAGACAGTCCTCCATGAACATCTCCAGTGTGAGTCGTTTCCAATGAGGCTTCAGCTCTTCACCAGCTGCCCCAGTGTGTGTCACTTCTATGGGGTGCAGTCACAAATCATAGAATGTCTCTCAGGTCCAGACTGTTCCAGCCGGGTCCCCCACAGAGTCACAATCTGCCCGTCCCCCAGCAAACCCACTCCCGCAGGGATCTCTGTCTCTCTTATCTCTGTCTCTCTCCATGGGCTGCAAGTGCTGGCAGAGGTTTGCTCCAACACAAGTCACAGTGCCTTCTGTACGTCTCCCCCTGCTCCAGCATGGGGCCTCTCCACAGGCTGCAGGTAGGGTCTCAGCCTTTTCCATGGGCTGCAGGGAGAGAAGAGCTAGAAGAGCTTCTGGCTGCTTCTTGCAGAAGCCACCCCTGCAGCCACCCTCCTCCACCAGAAACCAGCCACGCAAAACTGCAACAATATGTTTTCCCCTTAAAACTTGAGATAATATAGGTGGTGTCTAGCAATATTACCCTTCATTCTAGTCATAGATGAAACTCAGTTTAAACTAGAGTTAAAATTCTCAGACTTCAGGTTTCTTTGACATAGAATTTTATTTATGATTACTGATGCTTTTAATCTGCCTTAGTAAATCCTTTTCTAGACTCTAGACATATCTCACCTTTTATAGATATGTACAAAAATCATAGTTTTCCTAATTGTGCAAAGTAAGAGAAGTTTAATAGTTTCTCTGGACATGCTTGGAGGTTTTATTTAGAAACTGCTTAATAGTACTACTGTGAGTGTTTTTCATTGCTGTTTTGTGTATATACTGGTTGTAAAAGTAAAAAGTTGAAATTTATCTACAGGCAAAGGAATGGTCTGGAATTCTAGGGAAGCCAAAGAAAGAAAAACCTGCTGAAAAGTTCTACTCTGAGTCAGAAGGGGACGAGGAGGATGAGTCTTCCAGTACCAGTGAATCAGGTGGGTGTTTGGAAAGCAACTTGTATCTCCACTACCTGGAGAACCATATATAAAAGCAGAAAATTGGGGTAAATTTTACATTGACTGTAACAGTCCAGTAAGTACTGATTTTACGGATATGGCTTGCATGTTTATTACATGGGTTTAAAAAACTGGTATGCTATTTTCATCCTGCTCTGCATCAAGTAAGAGTCTTGAGAATTTCTAACTCCAGTTAAAACTAAAGGAACTTAACGTTTGGCAGGAAGAGCACCTATATACTTGGTTGTTGAGAACTGTAAGTCTTGAATGTTTTTTGGAATGTGTTGATGATGAAGTACTATTTTGATAGCTTGTGCTGCTGTATTGATAAATGGCCATGTTTGTTTAACTATATAGTCTTTCTTGTTGTCTTATTTGGTAAATTGTTTTACAGTATTGCTCTCAAGTTCTATGCAATAATTTCTATTTATTATAAAGAGGGTGATGATGGAGAAGGTAATTTGACAGCTGCCTATCAGGTTTGGTGAGCAAAGGTTCTTCTGACCAGTCTCCCACTTAATGCCAGATAGGCAGTTCCCCAAGACAGCTGTTTCAGTAGATGTTATTATAGTTCAGATGTACTGAAGAACACCATTCTCCCAGGTCTAGACTTTAGACTCAGAAAATGTTTAGCACTAGAGAATTAGAAGAATTATTAGCATCTGGTTGAATGGCAGTGGGTCACCTTAAAACCTAAATATGGAGCTTCTTCCTTCTCATTCCTAAACTGAGGAAATACGGAGAAGTGTTTAAGAATTGTTTCACTGACATTAATGATCTCTAAAGCAAGAAAATAATACGTTCATTTCAGATACTTGAATATTTGGTAACTATATGATTAATTAGAGGATGAATAATTTGTTTAAATCAGTGATTCAATCATCGTCACTATCAGTATTCAAGAACAGATTATCTAATTAAGCAACTGGTTGAAAAGATAATCTTGCAGTTAAGTGAATGTATAGATTAGACAATTTGAGGTCATCACCAATTACTGATAGAGTTATGTAATTTTGAAGAGTCCGCATACAATTAATTTATTATAGCGCTTTCTAATTTGATACAGTATAAAACTGTAGGCTGAGGAGAACAGGTTTTTAACCAACAAAATGTTGAAAACAGGGAAAAATTAGTTTCTTGCCAGTTTTTGAATGCTAAAGCTTGAAATTGAATCATAAAATACTGAAACATTGTTTTATTTAAACAAAACTTGGATTCCTAAAATACTGGTTATGTAAGATATTTAGAAAGAAATTTTAAGAGTTGTTTTTATTTCAGAGAGTGAGTCTGGAAGTGAAAGTGAGAAGGAAGATAAGGTGGAAGGCAGCAGTGATGAGAGCAGTGGCACATCCTCTTCCAGTGAAGAATCAAGTGACAGTGAATCAGAGAGCAAAGATAGTACTGCAAAGGAAAGAGCTGCTGATGAAAGGTGGGTATAGATTCGTAAGGTTTAGATTTTTTGTGATACTAGCTGTTAAAGCACTCTTGCTGTAAAGAGTCTGCTTAGGCATCAGTTAGGCTTTTTTGGGGGTGTATCAGCTAAGGAGTGATGTCTCCTGTTTCAGTGTATGACCGTAATATTCAGTGTATGAACTGGGTTCATATTTTCATTAACAGACTACTCTTACGTTTGGAATTAATTTCTGACCAGTAAAATCTTGGGTGGCTTTTTCAAAATTGATGTAACCTTGGGAGGCTGAATAAGTGATCAAACAGTTGTATGAAACACTTAATTACCTTTTGCAGCAATTTTGCTGAGAGCTAAAATTAAGTCCTTCAACACTTTGCCATTATATAACTAAGACAATTGATTTTTCTAAATAATGTTATATTAAAAAGATTATGATCCAAATATTAGAGGCAAGGGCTGTGAAGGGAAACGGTCATAAGATATTTAAGTGTTAGCGCTTTTTAAGATTGCCCATTATCAACAGCATTATCATGTATTAAAGTATCATTAAAATTTTGAGTAATTGGGGCTAATACCTTGGATTGTATGAATCTGTTTCTTCCACTGCTGTCAGCAAGTGGCCTCTGCAGACATGATCGCCCTTTACTCCATAGTCTGCTGCCAGCTCACTTGATGAGTTTGCAGCTCAGCTCAGTCGTGGCTGACAGCACTGATTGGGGCGCAGTACGCACTCTGCTCCTTTTATTACAGACAGTAATTAAAGCAGCTCGCCTTGCCACTTCCATAACAAACACAGCATAATGCCCTAATTATGACTTTATTAATTTAAGTCAGGATTTAATGATTTTAAAAGTGATTTATATTGTTTTTCCTGTTCAGAACAAATGAAATCTGTAGGTTAAATTAATACAGCCTTTTCATCATCACAAAGTTAAAAAGCTAGTTACCAGTAAATTCTTTTCATTAGAATAACATCTGAAATTTTAAGCAGTAAGGTAAACAATGATTACCCATCAAAACTGGCTGCTGTACCATAAAGTAACATTTTTAATTTTCAAATCTAGTTTTAAAGATAAGCTGAAGATAAATTGTTGAAAAACTTCATTTATATAATGGGTGCACAACAACTTATTTGTTGATGCAGCTACGGCTTCTGTTCAGCAGCAGTGAAGGAAATGTAGATAATATTGTCAGTACCGGTGTTACAGATCATGAAGAAACTTTAAAATGGTCTAAGCTAGTGAATTTTTGTTCAGCTCATTGACCTGAACCAAGTTTTTAAATTTTACCATATTTCAAATGTGTTCTTGATAGTACCTATTTATTTTACTCTGATTTTAACAGTCACATACACTACATTAGACTGTTTTTGTGAAGTATACTCTTGTTCAGTTTTTAGCTTTGCAAGCTTCAGGTTTGAAGCTTTCAGAAAAAAATGCTCTTGACTAAATTTTTTGAGGTTCATTTCAACGTCAGTTACACGAGAGTAGGCATTATTAGCATGGTTTAAATGTTAATCTAGGTTTTTAATAATTTTGATTAAATTTTCTTTAGACAATTGAGTCTTGGGAAGTTCTTGAGAGGGGGAAGGCACTGCCCTAACTATTTTCCTTTCTGTCAGCTTACATTTTTCAATTCCCTTTCTCTCTATTCATCACTTCTAAAAACACTGCTGTCTCAAGCAGCAATGCAGCACAGTACATTCTTTTGTACTGCTCCTAAAGCTAAGCAAAAATGTGTAACAACTTAATTTCAGTCCAAAGGGACTCAAAATAGTTGAGTAGTCTGGATTTGTTTAATTACTGTTGACCTTGTTATCCTTCAAGCACTTTTGTAACCACTTTATTGTCTTGGGGAGGCAGATGAATCAGGTGGTGTACAGAACACCTGATTTAGAAATATAAAATGGTTGCCTGCAGATGCAAGAACAGAGACGAGTTTTTATATATGCAATGTTAATTTACCTGATCCATGACAACTACTAGAAAATAATTTTAATTTCCTGTGATATTTCTAGGTAGCAACTACCCCTGAGACAAAAGGATAAGCTTCTAATTAGTTATAGTATCATTAGAAGCAAACAAGGCAAATTTTAATAATATTCAGTAGCTGTTAGCACAGGGCAACATAATCCAATATTACCAGGGTGAAGAGAACTTCACTATGTGAAGAATATTGTCTTTGAAGTCCATTAGCTGTAAGGTACTCCATATGAACCAAGGTGTCAGAATGGAATAGCTCTTCTGTATAAACTCTTTGATGGTTTGAAATATTTGCAAATATTATAGGTCTTATTTCTAGGTGGTTTGATTTGGAAGAATTAACAAAGGAATAAATTCAGTGCACTGATTTTTTTTTAATTAAAATGTAACTGCAGAAAATCTTACAGCCATCAAGATTCTGTGCATCATAGGTGGAATAGTCTGAAAGTTTCTTCATATAAAAGGGTGTGAGCACTTTCTTCAGAAATGTCATAAGCTTGATGCATGCAAATAATATTTTTAATGTTTAATATTAAATATTCATATTCTTGTTTGGCTGTTTCACTGGTTGGATTTTATGGGATGATTCATTGTGTAACATGCTAGAATAATTTTGTGTACCCTTAAATAAGCTACTACTTGTATCATATTAGCTGAGGTTTTCATCATGAAGAAATACTGACGTGTAAAACTCATTTAGTAAAACTTTGAAATGTTAAAGGATATTGCATAAGCAGATTCCTTTGGTAGTTTTACATGCCCTTTTTCTTTTCTTTAATATGTAGTGATTCAGAGGGCAGTAAATGGAAAGCAAAGGGGATCTCCAATAAGAGAAGCACATCCACTTCCTCTGATGCAGACTCCACTTCATCAGAAGAAAGTTCATCAGATTCCAAGTCAGAATCAGACTCTAAAAGTGACTTTGAGTCTGGAAAATCTAGAAGTGCTACTTCTACTAAGGTAAAAAGTTTGGTTTTTTTTTAAAGAAAAAACCCTTTAAAATATGAAAAAGTGCATCTATATGTTTTTTCAGTGAGAGTGGAGATGGGTAGGTGTTTTATGGATATATAAAAAAACCCAGAATTTCTGAAAAAAAAATTTTTACTTTTCATATAAAGACCATTCTCAAAGTAGTTTGATAGTTTAAGCAAGTAAGATTTTTTTATAATGAAAAGCATATTTTTTCTGTTACATTTTTACTGATGAAGAATAATAGAACCTAATTGGTTTTTTAGATTCCTATTGAACTGGTGAAATCATAGTGTATGGGTATTTCGCAAAAATAATATCCTGATTTGGAATGATTATTGTATTAAAATGGGATCTTAAAATATAACTACTACAGGACATGGGTTAATGTGTTAATACATTGTTTCTTAAAAATTTGAGGAGATTCTAGTAGAACCACTAGCTTACCAAAGCTTACAAAGGGCTCTGTTACTTAGTTGTATTAGCTTTCGTACAACTCCTATGGACTATGTCTTTTTAAAATTGAATTTGCAAGTATGTAAAGATGTGTAAGTGTTCAGCAGAGTCATTCATGTGTCAGTTAAGTTTTGATTGCTTACCTTAGTGAAGAAAAAGAGCTTAAAAGTTCATTCTACTCAAGCTGGTGTTAGAGAGCTAAAGCTAATAGCATGAATTGGATTCTGTTTACCTCCCATTCGTTTAAAAAAAAAAAAAAAATCTAAAAAAAAGACAAGGAAGAGATCCTAAATCTTTTAAGGTAAAAGAGTTAATAATTTCTAAAACTTACTTTTCTGTTATCAGGTATTTCCTGTGCATTTCTTTTTCTATATTTTATGCAAAAATTGAAGGGTAGAATTGTCGCTCAAATGTTTCTGAGTTAGTACTGATAGGTGGTCTTGAAAGTTAAGTGATACTCTGCATTTTTAAAGTAAGATGAGATATTTCAGTTAGGATTTCTGTATAGATTATTGAATTGGTCACAGTACCATGGAATACCAGGTTGGAAGGGACCTCAAGGATCATTTGATCCAACCTTGGCAATGGCTTCACCTAGACAAGATGGCTCAGCACCCTGCTGACCTGAAACTTCAGTGACCAGTGTTGGGGAATCCACAACTTCCCTGGGGAGACTTGCCAGTGGTTGACTTTCTCATTATGAAAAATGTTTCCTCTAGTGTCCTACCAGAATGTATGCAAGAGTAACTTGCACTTGTTACCCCTTGTGTTTTCTGTGTGACTCCTTATAAAAAGGGAGTCTTCATCTTCTTTGCAGCCACCCTTTAAATACTAGAACTGGTGATAAGGTCTCCCCTAAGCCTTTTCTCAAAGTTGAACAAAACAAATTCAGCCTTTCTTCATAGGGCAGGCTTCCTAGTCTGCTGATGCTGGTGGCACTTCTCTGGATTCTCTTCAGCCCATCCACATTGGTTTTGTATACCAGGGACCAAAACTGCACACAATATTCCATGTGTGGCCTGACAAGCACTGAGTGGGATAATGACTTCTTTACTCTGCTGTGATGGGCTTGTTGATGCAACCCAGCATCCTGTTGGCTTTTCTTGCCACTATAGCACACTGGTCACTCAAATTGAGCTTGTTCACTACCAGGACCCCCTGATCCCCTTCCACTTCCTCCCCAGCCAGGTGCATCCCAATCTGACCTGCACTCCTAGATTATGTTTTCCCAGGTACAAGACCTTACTTGTCCTTGTTGAACTTAATAAGGTCCTTCTTAGACCACTCTTGCAGTCTCTCTAGGTCTTCCTGAAGGGCAGCTCTCCCTTCCAAAGTGTCTGCTTCCCCACTCAGTTTAGTATCCTCTGCAAACTTCATCAGGGTGCACTTCGTGCAATCATCCAGATCACCTGTGAAGATACGAAGCAGTACTGAACTCAGTATTAATCCCTGGGAGACACCACTTTTGGTAGGTTGCTAATTTGAAAAAGAGCTGTTTACCACCATGCACTGTGTGCAACCTGTCAGCCAGTTCCCCACCCACCTTGCAGACCACTTGTCCAGACCATAGCGCATCAGTTTCTCTAGGAGGAAGCCATGGGGGAGCAGTTAAACCCTGTCTACCACTCACCCCACATCAGCTGAGCAGGCTACATTGTGGAAGGTGATCACGTTTTTCCAGTGCCGTTTGCCTTTGGTGGGTCTGTGCTGGCTTTTCCCAGTCACATGCTTCATTTGACTTGTGGCAGCCCCCAGGAAGATTTGTTCCATAACTTCCCCAGGGACTAAAGTAAGACTGATGAGCCTATAATTTCTTAGATTCTCCTTTATGCCATTCTTTTAGATGGGGGGTGACATTAGCTGCCTTCTAGTCTTCTGGGACATCCCCCATGTCCATGATTTCTCAAAGATTATGGAGAGTCACCTCATAATGGTGTCAGCCAGGTCTCTTAACACCCTTAGGTGGAAAACGTCCGGTCCCATCAACTTTGTCAGGGTCAAGCTCCTACAGCAGTTCATATACTACAGTCAAAACAGACAAAAGTTGTTACATTTGATGCGTATGTAGAAGCACGTGAACAGGTAAGAGGAGAGCCTCTAACTTTATTAAGCTGTATTGGAATGCATTTCCTTTATTTGAGGAAGTAAGGCTTGCTCTCTAATCTTGAACTTACAAGGTACATGGTTTTTGTTTTTCACTTTATAGGTCTGTCTAGAAACATTTTGAATTGTAACCTTAAGTTTTAATATATTCATTTCTTATAGCAAGTAGACCAAAACAAGAAGTGAGATTGTAGCATTTGAGAAATGGAGGTGTGTTTCCATGGCTTGTACATCTTTCCCTGCACAAATACCACACTGGGTAACACATCTGTGTCAAAGTATGTCAAGAGTTTTTTTGCCAGGAGAGAAGCCAAATTAGATCTTGCCCAAAAAATAGTAGCACAACAAAAGTAACCTAAATCCTTTCAGAATAAACTTCTGTGATGCTAGATGGGATGCAAATTGATTTTAACAGTTTGCGGCTTATATTAACATAATATTTTTTCACCAGAAGTAACAGGTATTCTGACCTCCTCAGTTCTGAGCAGCCACTGCAAAACTATATTCAAACAATAGTGTCTTCTCTTTACTGAATGTGTCCATTTTTCTTAGGATATCGGTATCATTGTTCACAATTTCTTTCATTACAGTTATTAAACAGTCCTGATTCTTTCACAGGATGTGAGAATTACTACCATAAAGAAGCTTTTAATGTTTTAAAACAGCAGTTGAGAATGTGTACTGAATAATAGGAGAACCAGGATGTCCAAGAAATTTTACATTTGTTTTTGTTGAAGTCAATGGAAAATTGTCAAGCCCTTGGATTTTAAGAGAAAGAACTCTGAAGTAATCCTGAAGTCTTACTTGATTAGCACCTAAAAATAAATGTTACAAACAAAAAGTATTTGTAAGCAATTGACAGAAGAGTTGATCAGAGGCACAGGGTAGAACTGAAAAATGGCAAAGCCTTTAAACCTCAAAAAATATTAAAATAAGTAGCAATGGCGGTAAGAAGAGAGGCAGAGAGGTTATTGAGGAAAATATCAGAGTACTCACTGTGCAAAAACTAAATGTCTGTATTCCTGTAATTCTTTTTCACTAAGAAATTATATATTTAATATAAGGGCAACTATGGGTCATGAAACGGTGTTGTGGTTTTGTCCTAGCCAAGAGCTAAGCACCATGCAGCNTTGCTGTGTCCCCTCCTAGCTTCCTGGGTGCCCCCGCCCCCCACCTTCTTGTTAGCAGGGCGGTATGAACAACTGAAAAGTCCTTCACTGCTTGGCAGGAACTTAAACACCAGTGTGTTATCAGCACTGCTTCTATCCTAACTCCCAAACGTGGCATTCTTCGGTCTGTTAGAAAGAAATTAACTCTATCCTAGCCAAAACCAGGACAAACTGTAAACAGCGATAGTCATGTAAGGAGGCAGGGGGGAAGTTAATTTAACACTCTTGAACATAGAGAATTGTTTCAGTGTACAATAATAATCTCTAGGACTGTGTAGCTAGTTTCCATTCAAGCCATGTTGAATGTCTGCATCTATACTTGATGCGTGTCTGATGCTTGGTTGTATTCAGAAGCCAAATTGGATGGGGGCAGGGGAGAAACATGGGATTTTGTGTCAAATGTGATTGTTGTGATAAACTTTTCTCAGACAGACCTGTTTTAAGCACTGTGGTGATGGGTGGAGCTAACTGATTATAACCTAGATAAGCCCTTCCAGGCTGGAAAGAAAAGCAATTGTTAACAAATTTAAAAGAACATTACAGATAAAGTTTTGTATAAAGCCCTTGTGTCGAGGTACATTTTGCAAGAACTACCCATATTTGTTTTATTTCCAGGAATATCTTGGCGGTTTTTTGCTTCTTACCTGACTTCTGGCAACCCAGGTTTCAACCAGGCTCTCAAAAATGCATGCTTTATTCTGATAGATTATTTTATTGGAAAAGCCATTGCTTACATTATTCTGCTACAGGGTGTTCTTATTTTGGTCTTTGTCTATGGGGAGACAATTCATTACAATTTCCTTTCCTATTAAATAAAACTGAAAAGATTTTCTGAAATAAATCTTGATAAGAGGAGTAGTTAGTAGGATCTGGTTTTATACTTTCTCAGTTTGCCACACAATATGAACTTTTACTTAGGGGATTTTTTTGGGTGGTGTTTCACATTGTATATATCTAGTGGGTACCATTGCCATGTTCACCAGAATTTTCATAATAAAGAAGGTTTGCTTATGTTCACATGAGAGTTTAATTTCTACATACATCCATACATTTGCTAGCATTAAAATAGGTTACAAAAACTTTGAGTTTCCTCAATGTATTATCAATGCTTTCATGTTTTTTCCTCTTGAAGAATCATTTTGAAAAAAGCTGTTGTGTTTGCTGTAATTGATCTGCAGTGAATAGAAAACTCACTCTCTTGTACTGCAGTGGTTTATATCATTTTGAAATATGAATAGTTTGAGGTGTTCAGATATATATTATAGTGTAAACATAAATACTGTAGAGCTAAAATGCAGATTTGAGGATGATGCATGTATAAGTAGGCGTCTCTACAGTGGGATTTTAGAATCAGCTACTGTTGACCTCCTTATACAAGTATAATACAGTCACTCAGCTGTTAAAAACCTGATCCACTATTTAAAAAATATACAAAAACAAATTGTCTATCTTTCTGCCTGATCTCTTTTCAAGTGCTAACACAATGGAAACAGTGGGTGATCTGTCAATGCATTTGGATTGTCAGTGATGGTTTTGTATAAATATTGGGAGGATAAGAAATAAAATTCACACAGCAAAATATGATTTCATCTGCCTTTTCTCTGCAGCTCCATGGCTCATGCTGCGGTGTGAAATTCTCATTTTACACACTTTGCAGGCGGAGCACATGAATTATGCATTGAGCAAGAGAAATCTCCTGCTTCAAGTCCTATATGCATTTACCAGGTTCTATCTCTATTACCAAGATGAATTGCAAATGGAGAAATGTTTGATGGAATATAGCTTAACTTCTTTGTTTAGTATTCTGCTTTTCCCCTAGTGGGCTCTCTTGGTAGGAAACTGTTTGGGTTATATTGTACTCTTAGTTTTAAGAAAAAAGATGAAAAATTATGTTACAGAGAAATGCCAGGCATGTCAGAGCCTTTTTATTGTCTTGATTTGGAATGCAAAGCTTTTTTCATTCAGTAGAAATATCTGTTGGTAGCGTTTGTTGCGGTCATTGGCAGTTTATTATTCCTAGAAAGCCAATCAATTTTCTCATCCTGGAAAAAACAAATTAAAAAATAATCATGTTTGTAATAGGCAAGAACCAAGTAAATAGATTTCTTTGGTGTTCTGTACAGAATTGCACACAATTAATATATATCTCCATACATAGAAATGTTTGTACAAATAGGAAAATATGTGTTTATGTGTATATATAACATAGGTACACACACATGTAAGTAGCTGAGTATTTACTTAAGCTTGACACACTTGACTGAAGTCAAAAATAAGATGTGATCATACTTCAACACTAGTTTTATCTTGATTTAGTTAGCTTCTGATTTTTCCATTTCCTAGACGGTAGGATTGGGTATTTTTGGGGAGAGGGGTTGTTTGGAGTTGTTCGGGGGTTTTTTAATAGTAAACTGACATACTTAAGTACAATACTCTGATAAAGCTTGAGAAATTTTTCTTACTATGCATCACCTTGATGTAATGATTCTGCACTTGTGCCTTATTGCAGGACTATTTTTGTTTGAAGTAGAGGAACTAAATAATCTTAAAGGATTTTTTCCCAATTTTTAAAAGATGAATTGCATAGTGGATTCAAAAGAACATGAGCACAGAAATAGCTTTTATCATATAAAATTATATATCAAGCTTTGTGGTATGTACTTAGTAACTACTTTAGAATGGCAAAATAAATAGCAGGAAAAACAAATTGAAGCATACTACTGGTGTTATTTGTGACATAGAATGTCCTATGTTAATTGTCTTCAGTAAACAGATTAACAGTAAGAGGATTTCAGGGCTCTGACTCCTAATTTTTTTAAACATCTTGACCTGGCAGTGCTGCCATTGGCAGAACTGAGGCATATTCAAAATTCTAATCCTTATGCTTTTGCCTCTCATGTGGGTGAGCCACTTTTTATAGACTTTAATTGGCTACATAATAAAAGGGAACAGAGAAATCCCATCTCTGCTGGAATAATTAGCAAATACAGAACTCTAGCTACAAATAACCTTTGAACCTTAATCACAGTTGAAGATAGAACTGTATCTTATGGATAAGTTGAGATAGGGAGTGAAAGAGTTCAGGAATTGAGGGTTTCTCTTTTAAAATATATTTGCATTCTGTTTAACCATGTTCTTTTTTAGTATGTTCCACTGTCTGAAGAGTTTGGAGTTTAACAAAAACATTGTATGTATTTTATATTAAAAGTGCTGCAGATAACACCTAATCCCGGACTTGGGGCTAAATAGTCACCAAATGGTGCTATAAAAAAACTTGGAATTCAGTAAAAGAATTGCCATGAAACTGTTTCTCTGACACTATAGACGAGTAATTCAAGTAGAACCTGTAACTTATAAAATATACTACTTACACTTATTTCACAAATTTAAAAAAAAAAAAAGCCAAAGAAGATTAATGACCAGTAACTACACTGGAAGAGAAAAATGAAGTCTGATATTAGTAATCAGAACAAAATTTGAGAGAGGGTTCTTCAGCAGAGTCCCTCACTAATTCTGGACAAGGCATGTAAGGAATCTTCAGCACCACTTTAAAGATATAATATTTCCTTTGTCCAGAGAAGTTTTGTGTTTAAGATGAATCATTGATAGTTGAACGCTCAAATGCCATAGTTATAGGGACCTTTGAAGTATGTTGTTTTAAAAATAATTTTAAAAATAGTGGCTTCTCGTCTGTCCACAAGATTCTTCTACTCCTGGAATATCTAAAATAGGTCAATACTGATCACATAAGTGACTACTGTCTTGTTTGAACCATGGGTTTATTTGAAGAAAAGGATGGGCAGTGTCATTTTGGCTCAGGTCAAGCCTGATATTCTTTGGTATCAGCTGCTTCAAGTCGCAAGAACTAGGTTCTTCCGTGTTCTTTGGAGGGAACCATGGAGTTTCTCCCAAAACAGGAAAGAAAATTACACTTGACATTATCATAGAATCATAGAATGCATTAACTTGGAAGGGACCTTTAAAGGCCATCTAGTCCAACCTCACTGCAGTAAGCAGGGACACCTTTAACTAGATCAGGTTGCTCAGAGCTTCACTAAGCCTGACCTTGAGTGCCTCCAGGGATGGGGCCTCCGCTGCCTCTCTGGGCAACCTGTTTCAGTGTCTTACTGCCCTCATAGCGAAGAACTTCTTCCTAAAGTCTAAATTAGAGCAGGGTATGTTTAGATTTAACACCATTGCCCCTCATCCTGTCTGTACATACCCTTAGAAACAGTCCCTCACCAGCTTTTCTGTAGGTCCTTTTCAGGTACTGGAAGGGCGTTTTAAGGTCTTCACAGAGGCTTCTCTTCACCAGGCTGAACAAGCCCAACTCTCTCAGCCTGTCTTTGTAGGCGTCCTCTGATAGTCTTTGTGGCCTTCCTCTGGATCCACTCCAAGAGGTCCATGTCCTCTTTGTGTTGAGGGCTCCAGAGATGGACACAGTAAACCAGGTGGGGTCAGAGTAGAGAGGGAGAATCACC
>VZTU01013456.1:0-15007 GCA_013400835.1 Zapornia atra
AGTTGGAAGAGAAATAATTGAGGGTTTTTTTCATAATCAGTGATCTCAATAGTCCATGACAAGGGGGTTTTGACTGCATGAGCACATAAGCATATATTGAAAAAGTACCTTTTTCCTTTTTTTTTAAATTTTGGGGGTTTTCCTCAAGTAGGTGATATATGTGGTTCTAAGAAATAAAGCCACTGCAAATGGAACAAATCCTCTTTTTTTATATTTATAATCTATGCTATATATGGAACTGGTTCTTCAGAACACATGAGTATTTGTTTTTATTTGTTATATACTGGGGAAAATTTACCCTCAGGAGTATAAAAACCCATGTACATTCATTCAAGATTCTATGGGACTGTAAGTATAGATTAGAATTTTATCTGGGAGACTGCAATAGAAGGATTTTTATGTTAAACTGTAGTACCTGTGTACATGAAGTATGCCATCACACAGGTGAAATGTATTAATTTGTAAATCAAGATGAATTGCTTACGTACCTGATACATGAGCTTGTAAGGATGAATACTTTGCCTCTCAAATTGAAAAAAGTTAGGGTTAAGATGAATCTCCATTATCACAAACTATGTATGCTAAAGCTAAGCAGTGTTTTATTCTGGTTTTAGTTAAAGTGCTGCTAGCTGATGGCTTAAGTGTGGCTTTGACCTGGCTCATCCCTTATGAATATCAAATATATATAAAAAAAATATTTTGTGTGATTTGAATCTCATTCTTTGAATACTCAGTATAAAATGCTTGTTATGAATGAATCTTTTAGTATGTTGGAAATCTTTCTATGAAGTTTAGTAAAAAAGGGAAAATGTATATATTTATTGTAGCATTCATTCTTTGATGTAGAATTGATTCTTCAGGCTCCAAAACTCCATTATAATTATAAAAGAAAATATATATTTTTAAAAACTGTTTAATGAGCGAGTATAAGGATTTTAGCTAACTTCTAAAGTATGATTGCTTTGATCTTTTAGCTATAGTCTTCTGGAAATGACAGCTCACAAAGAAACATAAGGAAGCATTCAGATTAAAACCTACTGAGAAATATTAAAGAATAAGACTTATGTTTTGGCTTCAGGAAACATATCGTACCACTTTATGTTAAGACACAGAACCCAATCCTCTATCCCGGTTACTCTTGCAAAGCCAGAGTTCCACTGTGGTCAAAATACTAAAGCTATACCCATGTCACTTCAGTTGAAACTAGGTTTCTTTGCCTTTTCCTGTGAATCCTATCACATTCTAAATGGAAAGCAAAAAACTTTGTACTCCTATTAAGTACCATGTCAAAGAGATAATAAACAAGGACACAAAAAACAGGAGTGATCAACTCATAATGCAGCAGAGACCACTCAAAAATTATTTTTCCCTGGCGAGTGATAGTTGCAGCATTTGAGAATTGGTCCAGCAGCTAAAACAAGGAAACCCATCTTCATTTTTCCTTAATTACCCTGACACCTTATGCAATCTCATACGCACTATAATTGACAGGAAAAAAACATTCTGGACAACTATTTGAACCCTTTGCTTGCTCCCTTGTGGGCAAAGAACTAATCAAAAGAAATTCTCACTTGTTTCAATGAAACTAGTTATGATTTAGTGTTACAGAATGCAAGCAAGGCATTTTCAGTCTAGTTGTTTGCCATGAAATATTAATACGTATGAAAAGAATTGGTTGACATTTATATGCTTTTGGAATGTTGGCCTTTTAAAGTAGGGTTTCTTGTTCATCAGAGCAAAACAGCAGGGTCTGCAGTTCAGAGACTTTACTCATCAAGTGCTCTAGAAGTCAATAAGAACTGTAAAGTATAGGAAACTAAAGCTGAGAAATCCATGGTTGGAATGTCTAACTGAGGCCTGGATGAAATCACTCCCATGAATAAGTCTTGAATGCCAATTATGCCTCAAACACTCTTCACAGTTCTGGGATTATGAGATTTATCTTCCGGACAGGTCCTTAGGGTGTTGCTATTTCACACATTTGTCAGATATGACTGATATTGCAATTTCTATATGACTAAGGCTATGCAACATCACTGCTTTCTTGTAACTTTACAAGATTCAGGTGTTTGGGTTAATTTTTTTCTTTTTTTTTTCTTTTTTGTCTTATGGAAATTAAAGATAAAACAGAAAGTTGGAAGAAAAGGATAGCAAGAAAATTCTCTTTGAAAAATAAACAACTCTAAGTGGCAAAATAACAATTGTTAATCCACAGACTAATTACTATTTTCTGTCATTCTTATTAGTATTACCTTAAGTATTACCCTATTCATTTCAGATTCACTGAATAGATGCATGTGGGATATTTGGCATAGCTATAAACAACAGAAATTGTTACTTAAGTGCTTTTAACAAAAACAGCCATAAGCCTATATCCTGACATTAATTAATGCATTATAACATTTATTTACTAACAAAAAAACTGGGAAGACTTTCATACTTGCTATTAATGTAATTTTTATTTCAAATTTTCTATAAGACAAAATATTAAAACTCTTTGCATCCACAAATAGTATATATATTATAAACACCAAGCTTTCATTCCATAAATTATGCCTCAAATACACTAAAGATTCAAAGTCTTTCAGCTAAGTCTGATTCTGAATTATTCAAAATATCAGTATATTGGAGTGCTTGGTTACTCTTACAATAAGTTTCATTTACTCTTTTTATCCTTTGTTTGTCTCAGGAATTTATTTATTTTTTAGAGATTCTGATTAACTCACTTCTAAAACACATTTTTCTTGTACTAGTTTCCTGTTATCTTTTGTGGTTTTGAATGAACAAACCTTTGAATCTTTTACAAATCACACACTAAAGTGACAAAATTACCACCTGGTGGTTTAATTCTCTTTTAGGAAACAGTTACAGAGGACTTGATAGTTTGGAAAAAAATCAGTCTTTTATGTTTAGAATTATTAACCAAAATAGTTATTTCTGCTGGACACTGCTACAACTGATTTTTGCCACTCTGAGCCTCATGAGTCTAGTTTTCTTTTCTTAGAAGCATGGCTATTTACATTTTATTTCACATATTGGTGACCAAAATTCCCAGGAAAGAATTCTGAATACGCTATTTTTCCCTCTGTCTTTTAGTCAGGTTCAGCAAATATTGTCACATAAGAAGGCATTAAATAATTAACAAAGTCTACATCCAGGGAAGATCACTGATCAGGACTCTTCTAAATGTGTTAGCAATGCTTCAACAGACCTTATACATCTAATGGATATATACTTATACAGGAAATGGAATGAAGGAGCAAATCTAACATTTGAGGCACCTGCTAGTTTCTTTCAGGAAAAGTTCTGCTGTGATCTAACATTCATAAGCATGGTGAGCTAGAAAAAGAAATGTGGGAAGTTTAAAAGGAACCCAACTAAACGGTTACTTGCAATTTACTGTCTTACCTTTCCAAATAACTTGAAAAAGATAGAAAGCTCTGAAGTGATCTTTTTGTGTTGCATATTGCTTAATCATGGATTAGTGGTTGAATAGGATAGCAGACTTTGAAAATTTGAATGAAGTCACAGTTGATTATTTTTCTTAAAGAGATGCCAGAAATAAATAGAAGCAGGTTTGTTGGGATTTTTTTTCCAGAAAAACATTTTTTCCATTAAAAAAATCTCTAGAGGATCTACTTAGAATAAGTGCTATGGGAAAGAAAAAAAAAAGAAAACAGCAAAATTCTAAGATTTTTCCCCTCCACACACAGTGTTTTATAACAACTGAAATTCACATTTAAACTAATGTTTTGGTTAGAAGATTCTTGTCACTTAACAATAACAAAACAAAACAAAACAAGGAAACAAACCTGATGAAATTTAAAGCAAGACAAATTCCCTTCATAAGGCAAAGCATTAATCTGTCAGCATATTTTTGTCAGAGAATCACAGAACAGTTTGGGTTGGAAGCGACATTCAACAGTTGTCTAATTCAATCTCCCTAAAACAAACAAGGACATCTTTAACTAGATCAGGTTGCTCAGAGCCCTGTCCAACCAGATGTTGATTGTTTCCAGGGATGGGTAAGCTACCACCATTCTGGTCAACCTGTCCTGGTGTTTCACCACTATCATCACAAAAGAAAAAAAATTATTCCTTTTATATGGTTTTTTTATATACCCTCTTTTAGTCTAAGACCATTAACTCTTGTCCTGTCAGTACATGCCCTTGTAAAAAGCCCCTCCCTAGCTGTCTTATAGGCCCTCTTCAGGCAGTGTCAGGCTGCTATAAGGTGTCCCCAGAGCCCTCTGACCATTTTAATTGAAACTGACTGAAACCAATGAATTCTACATTTTTATGCCAGGATAATAATTCAAACTTCCTTGATAGGTATTATCATTTTTATATCAGCTTGTATGTAAGCTTGATGACTAAGATCCAAAATGGAAGCCAAACACTATTGCTTCCCTATTACCTTTCCAAAATTCAGAGATGGCAAAGCAGAATTTTCTGGATTGTGCTTTGTTATTGTGTGATGGAACTAGAGGGAGATAAATGGAGATAAAAAAATGGGCATAGATTAAAAAACCAAACCAAACCAAACCAAATCAGAACAACAACAACTATGTTTGTCAGTAGTATGAGTGCTATTTCTGTTTAAAAGGGAGAAATCTGCAATTGAACAAAAGTCTTGGCTAATTTGCCAATTTGTTCAGGGGATGTTTAGGAACATTAATCTTTGGCAATAGCTTCCAGCACTGGGGGCGTGAAGGGAGGGATCTGTAAAAAGAAAACTTAATGGTTTTCTCCACAAAGTATGAGACAACAAGAGCTGCCTTAGTGTTTTCTAAGGTTTTCCAGCATTTAGTTCTAATCTTTCAGCACGATAATAAGTAGGGCTGGCCAATCTGGTTCCATTTACTAGAGCACAGAGGAATGACAAGTAGCATGAGCTGCAGTTGCAGGACTGCAGAACTAGCAGGAATGAAGGCAGGAATGAGGTGCAGCTTGTAGAAGATATATGCAGTGTGGCTAACGGTAGTGGCTAGAAGAAATGGGCGGCAGTATGAAGTGTAAAGTTCTAGATAAAGGAACATGAAAAGCCGGGAACAGCTGATGACATGAAGTCCCACACTAGGGCACAGCTCTGTCATGTGGCGTGTACAAGTGGTTACTGGGATCTGGTCTGACACATAGCTCACAGAATCTGCTATCAGGGTCAGCCTGCAAGCAACAAGATGTGACTGTTAGCAGAATTGGGTAAATGAAAAATGATAAATCAATGGATAAGATCAACCTAGACTGGGCTACACTACCCAGTGGAACCTCAGATTACTTCAGAAGAGAAACCCCATGTTGTACCAAGAGAAAACCACTTTGTCTAAGAATTTTCTTTGTAGAGAAAAAGATCATGTTCTCTTATCCTAATATTTTAAAAATGAGTTACTCTTTCCTCATTAATCTAACATTGAGCTTTATTTTCTGTCTTTCATACGAATTTAAATTGTTAGCCATTTGATTCATATTTATGCATAGGGTAAATTATTTCACTGAGCAGCAAAAAGTTGAGTATAAAATTTGAGGCTTCTGGCTAGCATTTTCCTATTTTATTTAATGAAGCCCTTAAATTTGGTCATGCTACTGCCAGTGAAGTCCTATAAAAAGGATTATGAGTACAGTATATATTTCTATTGTATAATTTACACACACTCACACATGTATATACACTTACACATTTTTTATCTTTCTACTTTTTACTGCACATTAAATATATACTTCATTGTTAATCATCACATGGAGTAAAATCCATGGTCTCTGGTACTTCCAGCCATTTATGGGTGGTCTGTATGTTTCTGGTCATCACTATGAAGCAATAATCTTTTGGAACTGAACATGAAAATCAATAGTTTTGGCAGACTGTGTATTATATATTTCCACATCACTTGCACATCTGAAAGCAATTATACATAAAGTTGAATTATTTACCATTTTAAAGACCTTTTGTAGGACTTCAGGTATATATTTATATATTATTTTTCTGTCATGATAACACATATCTTTAAATTCTAAGGTTTTACGTTCAAATGAAACACATATTGAGACCTAGTTAGGCAATAACTATGTAAAGCTGTCAGAAAAGGACTTTCTAATAAAAGTTGGACTTATGGGTTGGTTTTCCAAAGAAGCAGGGGTATCTTTTGCATCTGTTTTCAAAGCCGCTGGCATATTAGACCAAAATTTTCTTTCTCCAAAAAGCCTCTGCTCAGTACTCATCAAGGATAGATATTTCCAGTCAACAAGAGTCCAAATGCATTCATGAGGCTAATATAAATTCCTTGGGGTTTGGAGAGCAGTGTTAGTGTCTTAAGCTTTGAAATTATAGTTTTCTACTTTTATTTTGAAGCTTTTCACAAAATGTAAAAAATAAAATATTTCTTGCTTGTGTGGATCATCAATAGACGCTGCTTAACTGTATTCTCCAAGATGTGTATTTATAATGCTATCTGTAACATTGATCAAGAGGCCTTTCAGTGTAAGAAAGTTTCTGATTCCTTTAATTCCTAAGAGTTTCATCAAAAATTATAGTGGAAGGGTAGCTATTGAAATTAGCTGAAGAGAAGGATTAATACATCATAGAATTGTAGAAACATAGAATGGTCTGGGTTGGAAGGGACGCCAAGAATCGTGGAGTTCCAATGCCCTGAACCAGGCAGGGCCGCCAACCATCAGGCATGATCTAAACAAGGTTGCTCAGGTCCCCATCCAACTTCGCCTTGAACACCTCCAGGGGCTGGGCATCCACCACTTCTCTGGGCAGCCCATTCCAGCACTTTACCCCTCTCTCTGTAAAGAACTTCCCCCTAATATCTAATCTAAACCTTCCCTCATTTAACTTTAATCCCTTCCCTTTTGTCATGACATTATCTACCCTTTTAAAAAGTTGATTCCGCTCCTGTTTATATGCTCCCTCCAGGGATTGGAAGGCTCCAATAAGGTCCCCCTGAAGTCTTCTCTTCTCTAGGCTGAACAAGATCAGCTCCCTCAGCCTCCCTTCATAGGGAGCCCTCTGATCATCTTTGTCAAACTCATTATTTCTACTGAACATAACTTTAATCTGTGAATAAACTATGCTCAGATACTCAGGTTTATCATAGAATCACAGATCAGTTTGGGCTAGAAGATACCTTGAAGACCTAATCAAATTCCAAACCCCCTGCCAGGGCAAGGTGCAGCTTCTGCTAGACCAGGTTGTTTAAAACCCCATCCGACCTGCCTTTTAACAATTCCAGAGTTGAGGCATTTGCAGCTTTCCTGGGCAACCTGTTTTTTACTATTCATAAACGTAAGCAACCAAGTTTGAAAATCTCAGTAAAAGCTTTTAGACCTCACTGCTTGCATTAATTATAAACATGTGAAGATCATGAAGACTTATTGTCCTTTCAGTAAAATAAAAGATATTTAGTTTAACTTGATAAGTAGTGCTACCCCCAGAATAGTCTAAAAATAAGTGTGTAACATTTATAATTTTCTTTGGAATAATTAAGCTTATTTCAAACAACATCTCTGAAATGTCTATGGATGCTGTCTCTGATTCAGATATTTTCAATAAATTACCTTAACATACTCCACAAACTTTCTGAACTAAAACACTAATAT
Source organism: Zapornia atra (assembly GCA_013400835.1). Taxonomy (NCBI): domain Eukaryota; kingdom Metazoa; phylum Chordata; class Aves; order Gruiformes; family Rallidae; genus Zapornia; species Zapornia atra. Next base: position 7,600 of record VZTU01013456.1, read on the forward strand.
TATGTATTGCTATTGTATCATAACAAGTCACCAAGCCAACTGAAAATGCATGTCAAGGGCATAAGGTGATAAATTTTAAGATCTGGTTCCAGATTAAACTATTTTTGCTTACCTCAGTAATATATTAAGTTCAAAATTACTTCATTAATCCTTCAAAATCTTTTTTTTAAAAATTTATTTCTCCATTTATAGTCTATCACAATTTTATTGTCAAACCAATCCAAAATCACAGAGATAATGTTATTTTATGATACTTTGTATTTTATTATACCCTGCATCTCTTTCCTTCCCAACATTCCAGCCTCTGAATCTTGGGGTTTTCTTAGTGGCATGTGCCCCATAATTTATCATTCTGTGGCAGTAAATTATCCATCTTCCTTCCTTCCTTTCTTCCTTCCTTCCTTCCTTCCTTCCTACCTGCCTGCCTTCCTTCCTTCCTTCCTTCCTTCCTTCCTTCCTTCCTTCCTTCCTTCCTTCTTTCCTTCCTTCCTCTTTCTAAGCTCCGTATATAAATAAAAAAAGTTAATAGCCTCTGTTGAGGACAGCCTTAAGCAAGCGATCAAGTGTCTTGTATCACTGAGGGAGCCTACACCAAAATGCAAGGATAAATAAAAATAATCTAAACTCTTATAAAGAAAACTCTGATAAATGGTGTGACGTAACTACAAGTGGATAAACTAGACGTAGTTAGCTAGACAATTTAGGACATTTCGGAAAAAAAAAATCACATGGAGGAAAAAAAATCTATTTTAAACCACAAGAAAGAAGCAAGTTTTTTAACTTAGACACCTAATCTCTTTTTAGGCGTTAGCTCTACTGCATACTGAGAAAAGCAGGAAAAATAGCAATCCATTCTCTCTGCTATTCTAAATTAAAATGACAGGAACCTTATGTTGCTAAAAGATAAAAATTGAGTGAGATGCAAGAAAAAGATCTTTGTTGGTGATACTGTAAGACTTCAATCCTATTTAGAGCATCTAGAGACAGTGCTCATTGTGAAATATGGCAACTCATTGACATTTTCATGTGTTATTTTTCTGTTGTTGAGTTTTTGCATTTTTTTTCTCTCTGGTCTCCACAAAATGAGAAACTTCCTTGTGTCCTTAAAAAATCTGAAGTGGTAACTTGCATAACAATTAAGTCAGTTTTAAGAAAGTAGGAAATCGCAGCACTAGTGTGTTGATGAGACCACTTGGGACAGAAATGTCAGCATCTAATAGTAAGTGTTACATTTCTTCTAAAATAATTTAAATTAATTTTAACACATAATAATTAACAGATTTATTTATACATTCTCAGAGGACTTCTATAGTCAGGGATTAAGAATTGCAAATCAACAGGAGAATGAAAGCATAAAGTTCAAATAGATACAATTCTTAAAGTCATACTTGTTATGTGAGCACAGACCGTCACTCTGTGTTGATTGTGCAATAAGGAAAAGAATGTGGGCACGGACATGCTGGATGAGGAGAATAGATTTCTGTTTCAGCACTCCTCACTTGGCAATGCTGTAAATTATAGGATCTGGAGAGCTGCTCCTACTCAGTGCAACATCTGCAGCTGTGAACACAGACAATACAGAGTAAAGAAGTTTTATGTTGTGGGTTGGGGGCTTTTTATTCCTTCTCTCACATTTTGTGTTCTGGCAGTGTAGATAAACCCTCATTAGGGATTAGGGTGCCATTTACCTAGGCATTGTAAACGCTCAAAGGAAATATATTCCTTTTCCCAAAGAGTTAATTTAAACATTGGCAACCTTTAAGCTACGTTTGTTCATGCCTCAACCAGGCTTCCAAATGTATACTTTATTCACAACAGATACAGCTGGGAAGCTAGTTTTGTTGTGTATATTTGGGATATAGGTGGCTACTCACTGTGCAGCTATTTAGTGCTCCCATTTAGCTATATTTGCTACCATTATTTACAAAGGTATTCAATCCCATCGTTGCAATTTTTTTTTTTCAAGTTTACCACACCATTTCATTTGTGAGCCAATCTTTCTTTCTGTAAAAGTCTTTCCTGTTTGCCAACATTCATAGTATGACTGAAATACTTAATATCACCACATTTTATTCAATTACTGGTTATTTGCTTCCAGACATCAGCTACATATGATATGTACTGGGTGAACTAACTTCCCCCTGTTTCTATTCCCAATAAAGCCACACTATTAATATTTTTGAAGGACAGGAAGCAAGAATCATAGAATCATAGAGTGGTCTGGGTTGGAAGGAAAAGTAACTAATAAGAAATTGTATATGTTAATATTGGCAAGAGTTTCAGGATTAGTTTTGCCTATATGAAACTTTACTGTATTTGTCAATAGAACAGCAGACAGATGATTAGACCTTATGAGGTATTATTTCGACTCCCCAAATTACAAGACATTCAGCATTTTAATGTATGACCAAAAATATACTATCAAAAGAATTTTTCAGAATGTATTATCTGTCCCTCAGCACTAATTTTACATTTCTTGGTACAAACTCTACAAACTCAGGAGTCAACTTCACTTTTCATTTTTTGTACAAGTAGGCAATTGCAGCAATAGGCTTCTCACCTGCTGTCATGTGTCATGTCCTGTTGTCATTCACCACCACCCCCCTCCCTGAATTGGTGTTGGAACTAAAGATATAATTAAAATGTTCACCTCACATTTGATTTTCAGCAGTTTTAATAAGTTTTGAGTCTGATTTATTTGTCAGTTCCATCTTAAATTCATTAGAGGGGATTAATATTTCATTTACTATTGAATGCATCATTCTGCAATGCAGTTTGGTTGGCTTCATCAAGATATACCATCTCTCTAGCTTTGTGATGAATATTCTCTTATTATTTGATCTTTCTCCAAGGGATAAATCTTCTTGGTGATATGTATGTAGAACTTCACAGCCACAATATTCTAAAAGGTAACAAACCAGTTTTAACAGCATCTTTTCACAGGTTGGTTGTTTGGGTTGGTTTGGGGTGTTTTGGGTTTTTTTACACCTATTTCTGCCTGAAAAAATTGTTTGTTATTAACATCTTTCTTCTGCTCTTTCATGCTTTCTTGCTTTCTCTCTTTCTCTCTTTCCCCTTCCTTTTATTCCTTTACATTAACTTTACAAGAAAATCAGAGTGCAAGCCTCATTCCTGTAAATCTGATACACTCACACATTTTCAGGTGTTCTTCCCCAAAGGGTCTACAGAAAAAAACAATAACTGTGGCAAAGTGCAGATTTTCTTGTAGCTTTAGATTTACTAAAAATAATTTATACACTTTGCTGGTTTTTTCCCCATGAATGTCCAAAACTAAGATTTTATTTTTACCATGTACTATTTTAGTACAATTTTATCATCACCATAGAATCATAGAATATCAGGTTTGAAGGGACCTTGACGATCATCTGGTCCAGCCTCTCATCACAGCTCCAAGTAGACAAAAGTACCATCTAGACTAGGTAGCTCAGGTTCCCTTCCAGCTGTATATTAAGTGTCCAGTGTCAAAGAATCCACCACTTCCCTAGGGAGATTATTTACATGGGAGATTATTCCCATTTTATTTGGATTATTCTTTTTGCTATTATTATCTGCTTACTCCTCTCCTAGTCTTTTCTTTCCCTACATTTTTTCTTTTCCTAAAATTTAAAGGAAGCTTAAAAATTTAATAGAAAAAAGTACCAAATACATGTTAGAATACTATTTAATTATATTCTGTAGAGGAGAAATATATTAAAAACAAGGAGGCAAATATGTAATCTTTTTTAAAATGGAATTTTAGTCTCTGAATAATCAAACAATTTTCCAGTTTTACTTATTTACTTTTCTGTTTTATTTTTTAATTTAATTCTTTTTTTACCTTATTCTAAATATAAATAGCATTTTAATTGTCTCTTCTCATTTCTAATCCTCTGTAATCATAATTCAATTATAAGCAGTCACCTCTTTATTTAGAGTCATGGTATATTATGGTGAAATATCATGAGTGAAATACTATCTCTTTAGGTGTTTGTCATTAACTTCAGCAGAACAAATTTTCATTCTCTGGCAGAACAACCTGTAGCTTTACAATCTGGCTACTTTGACAGATAGTGTGATAGTATGATTAAGAGCACTACGTGTCTAAAAACCTATTTTCTTGAAAGCAGAAGATGAAGAAGGTCTCTTAATATTGAATCAAGCTCTGATTTACAAGGTAGAAGTTTTGTAAGCCATATATCAAAAATGTTTTTGTTTCTGGGTGACAACACTCAAGTGGATGACAGTTTGATACAGTTTACACCTGGCACTTGAAGTTATTTGGGATTATGAAAATTTACTTGATATTGTAGGTCCTACAAAATCAAGCCTCCATGTTGCAGTCCTGATGAAAGTCTGCAGAAAAAATCTTCTCTCACTGTGAGCTCTGAGTTAGGAGTGAAGGTGTCCAGAATAATATGTTAAAATACTTTGTGTCTTCATGGACAATCCTTCTCTCTCTCAGGATTCAGTAAAAAAAAAAAAAAAGAGTAATTCTATAAAGCAAGAATAACTCATGGGTTTATTTTTTCATCTTGAAATTTAAAAGTAATTTCAAATGGAAAATAGCTTTGTGGATAAAGCTTATGACTGAAATGATTAAATTTAACTATTTTTCATCAAACCAGACTTATGAATGTTTGACATTATCTTTTAAAACAAATGTAGCAATTCAAGTTTGAAAATTTGCCATTAGAAGGTCAAATAAGACATCTTTTATTTCCCTTTTCACCTTCATGTTTACTCTGTAATTATTCCTACTCTATCTTTATGGTTTTCCCTAACATTTCCCTTACTAAACAGTAAGTAAAATCAGGCCTTATTTGCAGATATTAGGTAAACTAGTTCATGAGCTTGTTTGATCCAAGTTAATTTTCTTCCATTAACTTTGATGTGTTCGTTATCAATAAATTGAACAGAGGGAATTGAAATTTACTTATTTAATACCTTGCTATGTACCATTGCCACATCACAGAAATACATCAAATACTCAGGAAACATAATGTTAGGTTCCTTCTCTAATCTTTCTCCTTAAGAAGAATTCAGAGATAGGAGAAACATTTGCCTGCAATCATCTTATTCAGTGCACGTCCTAAGTTTGGCAGCAAAGAAAGAACACGTCATTCTGATGATACTCTCTCTACCTGGGTGGCATCAAATCCACTCCAAGACCAAATGTTGGCCCTATTCTTCAATGTCTTGAAAGGATTGGGCCATGACTCCCTTCACACCTGCTGCTTACTCTGACCCAGTGTGGCAGCTGTAGTCTTACAGGAACTGTGACAGACAGAGATCAGGGTTAGGATCCTGGCAACTGCCTTTGTCTGCCTTCCAGACAGGGAATCTCTTTTCATCAAAAATCAGAATAAGTTTTGGACCATAGCACCTTATGAGTGAAAGTCAAGACCCATCTCTTTTCATTTGCATTCATGCAGTCACCTCCGAGTGACCCAACAATATTCCTTTGGAGACTAAAACAAGGGAAAAATCTGATATGTTCAAATAGCGTAAGCAGAGAGGAGTGGATAATTTCAGCCCTCTAACTGCTTTGTTTTATAAAAGACAGTGCCGAGATTCTGTTCTGATGGATTTAAAATAAACTCAGAGATTAGATAAAATACTTTAGATAGACTGCTTATGTTTCCATTTAATTTTCATACCGAACATATTCCTGCAGCAAAAAACATTCCAGAGGGAAATTAGTTCATCAGGAAGAAAAGCATGCTGTGGCCATTAGCTGTTTCCCAATTTTGTCCTTTCATTCCCTCTCAATCCATCAAGCTCCAGATCCACAGAGTGGTTTTGCCCTGTTTAGCTCCGTTCTTTATCACAGAAGATCTACAGGTTTCTGCGTGTTCCTCTCTATGACTATTTTCACATAACTTGTACCCCGACTAGAAAGATACAGTTATTTATACAAAAGTGAAAACAACTTCCCCCTGCTTAAAGTAGTATGAGATTTCAATATATTTACCTTTCCCTCTGTGTTGTTTCAAACCAGGTTTTCATTGAAAATATGGTTTTAACGTCTCTAAGTTTCTGTGGCTTGTAAATTTTGGCAGTCTTCGGGAAAATCTTGAACTCCTCATTTCTTTCCTCCACAAAACAAGTCACAAATATTATAGGGTTTCATCTGCTTTCTTTCATCCCTAATCAGTTTCAGTAACTTTATTAGCATGTCAAGAGTTACAGGAATTTTCAAATTCAGTATATCAACCATGTGTGAGCATAACACGGACCCTTGCAGGGAGGGGCAAAGGGGGGTCTTGTGTCTTCCTTGCATGTGTAGCAAGCCCTCTCATTATAACCCTCAAGCCAGTTTTTCTCAAACCCTGTGACTGTTTAGTTGTTCACAGAAAATAAATTACTTCTTCCTTAGTGGGAACTGCAATTTTAGCAGACAGTGCATTGCTTTAGTTTTCAGTTGCTTTCACTACTTTTAAAATGACATGATCTGTCATCAAAATTATATTTACATTTGCTATATCATCAGCTGCCAGGTTTGCTTTATACTCTTTTGCATGTGAGAAGGACTGGGGGTACCTACCTCGTCTTAATTAACTCCACCTGGCTTGAGACTCCCCCTTTCAACAATCTGCATCAATGCCATTATACAGGCACAGCAGGAGAAAGCCACAAATCTAGTGAAATTAAATCACTCACCATAGAAACATCTTGAACAATAGCATGAGAACATGGAGCCAACCAATCATGTTCAGGCACATGGAAGAAGGGGACAAAAAAAAGAAAAGAAAAAAAAGTTACAACAAAGATATGTGTATGGCAGCAGCGGCAACCAATACACAAAACAGGGCAGGGGGGGAGGGTTCAAAGAAATTTATTCTCTAGCAAATTATTTCATAATTATTTCCACCCTTGTCTCTCTTCCCTCTTAAATAGTCACAAAAAGTCACCACTATTGTTTGAAGAGAAAAAGTACTGAAGTGACTCACCTTTTGCAAGTGATCCAGGCATATGTCAAGCACCACTGAAGGGCTACACCATCCGTAAGAGGGCTCAGCATGTCAGGGTCAAGTCTCCACTCTCACCGTAATTGGAATCAATGCCAAATTTTGTATTGCTTTCAGTAGTTCAAGAGTGAGGAAGAGCAAACATAGGTGATATTTTTCTTGTTTCACAAAGAGAGAGAGAGAGAAAGGTCTTACCCTTCTAAAAGGAGAATGCTACAGCTGCAAAACCAATATATTTATGGGAAAAAAAATACAGAAAAGAATGTGCAGGTATTGTATTATTTCTAAAAGAGCTTATCATGAATCTAAGTGCTGAATGACTGGAGAACATATTTTCTAAGCAAATTAACAAACCTGAAGTTTTGTCTTTGAAATAAGTGTATAAACTTTCAAGTTCCAAACTTGAAACTACAGTAAAGCTGTTTTAAGATATATAAACA
>VZTU01013458.1:0-16040 GCA_013400835.1 Zapornia atra
TGTGATTCTGTGATTCTGTATGGCCATTGCTCTAGACATGAGAAGGGAAGTGATCCTTCCCCTGTGCTCAGCGCTGGTGAGGCCTCATCCCAAGTACTGTGTTCAGTTTTGGGCCCCTCACTACAAGAAGGACATCAAGATGCTTGANAGGACATCAAGATGCTTGAGCGTGTCCAGAGAAGGGCTACAAAGCTGGTGAAGGGTTTAGAAGACAAGTCTGGTGAGGAGCAGCTGAGGGAGCTGGGCCTGTTCAGTCTGGAGAAAAGGAGACTGAGGGGAGACCTCATAGCTCTCTATAACTACCTAAAAGGGGGTTGTAGTGAGGTGGGTGTTGGACTCTTCTCCCTCGCAGCCAGTGACAGGACAAGGGGAAATGATCTGAAGTTGTGTCAGCGGAACCTGAGGTTGGATGTTTGGAACAATGTCTGTGCTGAAAAGGGGGTCAGAGATTGGCACAGGCTGCCCAGGGGGTGGGTGAGGCACCATCCTTGGAGGGGTTCAGAAGAAGAGCAGATGTTGTGCTTGGTGACATGGTCTGGTGCTAGACCTAGCAGGACTGGACAGACGGTTGGACTTGATGATCTTGAAGATCTTTTCCAACCAAAATCATTCTATGATTCTATGACATGCTTTACCTTGGGCTTCAAAAGTTGCTGCATCTGCAGCTTTGAAATGACCTCTGTCATGGATGCCCCCTTCTCCTGGCATGTATGGAGAAGATATGGCAATTCCTCACTCTTACTGTGAGAGAGGACCTGCACTGGGGGGAGATTACTGCTTGGGCAGATGCTGTGGAACAGCTCACATTTGGTTGCCAAAGGTATTTGGTGACGATAGATTTCTTTGATTCTCTCTGCAGGTTTGCTGTGTACCTCAATTCCTTATCTTGCAAGGGTTTTGCACCTATTTCATCAAATTAATCCTCAAAATTCTCTGCTTTGATCCAGTAGACAGACAGTAGCTGGGCTGCTGGCATGGTAGACTGAATATTGCTTTTGATGCTGACTGATAACTTCTTGCAGCTTCTTTCATGCATTTCTTTGCACAGCTCGTACTTCTGACCTGCATTTACATTCTGCCAAGCTCAGTGGAAGTTCAGTTCACTAAAAACCTATTTAAAACCTCCTTGGCCTGTGTCCTTCATGCTTTCATACAGCTATATTTTTGGTCCATTCACTGGGTGTTTGATTTCCGTTCAGACCCTTCCCAGATGTGGAGCTCCTGGTGTGTACACAGGCTCACCAGCCTTTGCATGGAAAGCTTTGCAGGATCCAAGCTGAAGTGTTAATGATGCTGGAGGAGAGGGTCAGCACTTTTCTGGAGCGTGCTAGGAGAGGGAGAGGCTCTTCCTTCCAGGGAGAAAACGTGCAGACCACTTGATAGAGCTGGAAAGGGGAATATTGGAGTTGCTGGGGCTCTGACTAGCATGCTGGCCTTGCATTTACATCCCCAGCAGCAAGATGAGGTGTGAAGTTAGTTTCTGGGGATGATTTAGTGGTTGGCAAAGGCTGGATGTGGTAATTGGTACCATTTGTGTTAATTCTGTCAGCATTTCCCCCCATGCCTGATTGGCTTATGTCAGCTTTCTAATCTAATTTTTTTTTTACATTTTTATTTGTTTTTTCATTTTTTCTTCTTTTTTTTTTAAAGTTTAGGGGAACAGGCTTGTGGTTTCACATTCTTGTTAAAGACTGTGATTTATTCTGGGTGGAGACTGGAGGGTAGAGCATAGGGAAGTAGGTTATAATTGGGCTTGGGTTTCATATTAGGTTTTAAAAACTAAACTGGCTGGAACAGGAGTGGAGCCAAGTAATTCTATTTCACTTCACACCAAATTTAGTAGGATGGAAGAAAAAAAAATAGCTCAGTTTCACAAACCTGTGGCAATTCCTTCTTTCTACCTTAGGTTTGCCTCTCTTTCCTTAGTTTGTGTCTACCAAGAAGTGGCAGATTTAACCTTCAGATTCCCTGGATTCCAGCTTTAAAACCTGTAAGCTTTATATTTGCAGGGGTTGTGGGAGTAGTAATGGGTCTTTTTTTGCTAGGTCAGGGTTCAAACCCTCCTTCTCAACACCACTGGCAAAAACCCTCCAGCCTTACAATGGCTCTTGCTTGCAGGAACCCCCTCCAGAGATCAGGGGGTGATCATCTCTCCTGGTTTTGGCTGGGATAGAGTTAATTTTCTCCCTACGAGTGGGTATAATGTGGTGGTTTGGATTTAGGATGAGAATAAGGTTGATAACACACTGATAGTTTGGTTGTTGCTGGGCAACGTTTACACAAAGTTGAGGACTTTTCAGCTTCTCACACTGACCCACCTGGCTGGAGGTGCACAAGAAGATGGAAGGGGACACAGCCAGGACAGCTGACCTCAACTGGCCAAAGGGATATTCCAATCCATATGACATCATACTCCATATATCTAAGTTGGGGGAAGCTGGCTGGGTGTTTAGACCATGGCTCAGGAACTAACTGGGCATCAGTGGTCTGTGGGTGGTGAGCAATTGTTTTTTATAGTATTTTTAATTCTTTTTTTCTTTTTCTGACATATTAAACTGTCTTAATCCATGAAGGGGTTTATTTTTAGTTTCTTTTTCTCTTTTCTCTCTCCTCTTAAACTGAGTGGGTGGGAGTGAACGATTGGCTTTGCAGTTGTTTTAGCTCCCTGCCTGGTTAAACCATGACATCATCTCCCCAGGTTTATCTGATGGATTTCAGAACAAGAGAGTCTTTTTATCTGCTGGATACCCTGGCATTTGGTGGGAAAAGGACTGGATCCTGGCAGTCTGCTTTTCTTCAAAAGCTGCCCCAAGAGCTTTTGGGATGGTAGGGGCATCCTCTCTTGGCTGTGGCAGACCCCAGGTTGTCTCAAGGGTGAATGGAGCTCCAGGTTACAGCATCATGGAGACACGTGCTGCCAGTCTTAAGGCAGAAGCAGATCTGAGATGCCAACTGAGATGGGCTGAAAGGGACCCCAAAGATCATAGAGCTCCAACCCCCCTGCCACAGGCAGGGCCACCAACCTCCAGGCCTGGATCTACACAAGGTTGCCCAGGGCCCCAGCCAACCTGGCCTTGAACACTTCCAGGGACGGGGCATCCACTACCTCTCTGGGCAGCCTGTTCCAGCACCTCACCACTCTCTCTGTAAAAAACTTCACCCTAATATCTAATCTAAACCTTCCCTCCTTTAGCTTTAATCCATCTCCTTGTCCTGCCATTATCTGCTCTTTTAAAAAGTTGATTATCCTCCTGCTTATAAGCTCCCTTCAGGGACTAGCAGGCTGCAATGAGGTCCCCCCACAGCCTTCTCTTCTCCAGGCTGACCCAGCCCAGTTCCCTCAGCCTCTCTTTGTAGGGCAGGTACTCCAGCCCTCCAATCATCCTTGTGGCCCTCCTCTGACCCTTCTCCAACAGTTCCACATCTTTCTTGTATTGGGGGCCCCAGCTCTGGACACAGGACTCCAGAGTAGAGAGGGACAATCCCCTCCCTGTCCCTGCTGCCACCCCTCTGCTGATGGAGCCCAGGATCCCATTGGCCTTGCGAGCTGCAAGAGCCACTGCTGCCTCATGTTCAGTCTCTCATCCACCACAATCCCCAAGTCCTTCTCAGCAGGGCTACTCTCAAGAAGCTCTTCTCCCAGTCTGTATCTATGTCTGGGATCCCTCCAGCCCCAGTGCAGCCCCTGACACTTGGCAGTGTTGAACCTCATTAGGTTCCCCTGGGCCCATCTTTCCAGCCTGACCATTCTATGATTCTATGAAGGCCCTGAATGTCTCTGCTCTGCTGCAGGGTAGGCTGTCTGCACAGAGCTGGTGATGCAGGGGGAGGGGCATTGCAATTTGCTTTATGTTGGATTTTAGGAAGAGGTTCTTTACTGAGAGGGAGGTTAGGCACTGGCAGAGGCTCCCCAGGGAAAGGGTCACAGCACCAAGCTTGACTGAGGTCAAGAAGCGTCCAGGCGATGAGCTCAGTGCCACGCTTAGGCTCGGCTGGGCCTACGTGGAGCCAGGAGTTGGACTTGATGGTCCTTACGGGTCCCTTCCAAGTCAGGATATTCTAGGATTCTATGATTCTATGAGATCCTGGACAGTACTGAAGGTCACTTCATTTAGGTTTGTTTTTTGGTTGGGTTTTTTTTTTCTTTGAGAATAAAAATGCTGCACTTCTTTCCATAGATCTCACACAGATATAGTTACCAGTCCACAAACATACCTATAAAACTGGGCCTTTTAGGTGCAATGGCTGCATAAACAGAAGTGTTTATAGAGAAATTAACCTGGCTGAACTGCTGCCTGTCTGGGTCAGGAGCCCACATCTACCTTCCCCTGCGCCAGCGCACGTCACCTTGTGAGCACTGAGTACTGGCTGTTCCCCCATCAGCTCATGCTGCTCAGTTAACATGGGACAAGGGGCTTTTTCAGAGGGAAGAGCAGTAGAGATGCAGGTAAATCTTTATCCATCTTCCTCAGTTACTGGATACTCAGGATCCTGGGGCAGAAAGCAGTTAAAAAGAGAAAGGATAGAAAAACATCAAGAATGGGGGCTTACCTGTGTAAGTGGAGGTGGTCTAGGGGTTTTTTCCTTTCCCAAGGACACATGAATTCGAGTGTTATAAGGAAATATGAGCAAAGAACTGTGAACTCGTAGGATTTACACGATTTGCAGTCATGAAATGTGATAATTAATTAATTAATCATTATTTCCTGGCACTCCTCGGTGGGCAGAGAGTTCTGGTGGGAAGAGAGCTTCCTGAGAGAGTGGCTGAGAAACTCAAGATCTTGAAGGATGGGAAGAAGCTGTCTGGAAAAGGAGACCATGACTTCTCCTGTGTGCCTCCTGTAGGAAGGAGCATGAGCATGATGATAGACAGAGGATGTGTTCTTTGCCATGCCATCTGCCCAGGGCAGCTGGGGCTCCTCTCAAACCTTGAGCTCTGGGTTCCTTCTCAGATAGACGTGCTTTGAACCTGAGCTGCAGTGGGGTCATGGTTATGGACTTGGTGGGTGTTTAAATCTGACTTTTATCCTTGCACAGTAGACAGAGCCTTATTTTTGTTCTTGAAACATTTTCTACAGGTTCAGTATCTTAATAGCTGAAACATAGACCTCAGGTAGGCTTTGACCTCATTGTAATCTCCAGTTTAGGGATTAGGGCCAGCTTGGGGCTGACCTGAGAAGAGTCATCTCCTTCTAAACTGAAGAAGCAAAGAGGAGAGTATGTCCTAGTCCCAGCCTGGGTGAGACCAGCCTTTGAGGATCCTCTGGAGGTGCTAATGCCTTTGAGCAATCAGTACTTGTGCCTCATGCTGGAGCTGAGCATTGCCCTTTTGGACAGATGGTACCCACTTAACAACCAATACACAGTATCAGGTCCCATCCCTTCTTCTTCCTTCACCCCTCTGGTTTCTAACAACAAACCACATCACTTCAAACAGGCTATGCACAAAAGATGCTGGCCTGTTGTCTGAGGATGGAGATCCTGCTGTTATTTGAATGATGCAGTCTGAAGTCTGGCCCAGTTGCAGTCGTATACCAAAAGACCTGGGCTTGACCTCCCCAGGCACTCTTTTTGCCCTTGTTTCTGGAAGATTTGGATGAATCAATGGGTCAATCCCTCCAGTTCTTCCAAGAAAAGTAGTTCCTCCCTTCCCTGCTTTGTTTTCCATCAGGCCAAAAACGGATGTGATGCAACATAAGGCTACTGCAAATGCCAGAGCTCAACCAACCAAGAGGTTGGGAGCACATGGCAGTGGGGTAGAAGTACCAGGATCACGATTTTGGCAGCAGAAGGGTCCCTCATGGACTGTAGGCCACCATGGCTTGTGTAGATCCAGGCCTGGAGGTTGGTAGCCCTGCCTGTGGCAGGGGGGTTGGAGCTCTGTGACCCTTGGGGTCCCTTCCAACCCATGCCATTCTATGATTCTATGGCACCACATTCTCACCCCAGGGGACAAAGAGCATCTATCAGACTGCACCACCATGCCTTGGTGTTCATCCTCTCTTCAGTGGAATGAGGAAACATCAAGTGAGATGATGATGATGGAGTGCCCTGATTTACTGCTTGTTTCCAGGTGGTACAACCCCATGGTGCTACGTGTTTTGGGAGAACAATAATGCCTGTGGGAAGTGATTTGTTATGCACATGAGAAGGAAATTCAGAGAGATTCTTCCAAATCCTCACAGAATTATTTTAACACCTGACTCTTCCAGTATTGCTCATCCCCTTTTCCAACAGGAAAATGAGCTCTGATGGTTGACTTCCCAGTGAAGGACTAACTTGTCATTTGAACAGTTCTCAAAGCTGAAGGAGGTTGGGTGTTCTCTCTCTTGGAGGGAATGGAAAATGTACTGAGCAGGTGGAGGTTATGAGAAAGTCCCTTGGAGAGGGTGTTAACAGGAGAAGAACAGATGTCCTGCACCTCCAAGATATTTTCTTGTGCTCCTCTTGGCTATGTTATGGTCACAGCTTGGGGACCACCAAGGGTGGGCATGGGGGAGGATGTGGGTGGGACATGGGTTGGGGGTTAAGTCAGACTGAGCCCAGAGGCAGTGATCTGTGGGGCTTAAGGTATTACACATAAACAAAGGCTCATGCTTCAAGCTAGTGTTTAAGTTTTTTATTATTTTCTCCCTCCCCTTCCCTTTTTCTTTTAGTCCCTGCAGGCTGTTTCCCACTTTTTCCTATGGATCCACATCCTCAGAGCTTGCCTTGGAGTTAACCAAAATCAAAGGGTGACTTTTGCTTTGCTGGAAGCAAGGATTGGATCAGATCTTTGGGGTCTCCTCTTTGCTGCCCACGCCAAGCCTCTGAACAGGGATTTTCTGACCATCTACCTCAGCCTTTTTATCGTGCTTGGCCAGTGCTACTGATGAACACAGGTTATTTTTGTGCTCTTTCCTTCACCCACAGCCCCACACATGCACACCTTTGCCCCCTTATTCTTCATGTGCAGGCATCAAAGCCCACATATGACATCATAGTGACTGCAAGAAGAACCCCCCTCCTGAGACAAGTGTGTGCCCAGCGTTAGGCAGGCTGTTGCTTGTGCTGTGCATGAGGAATTTAACGGATCCCTCAAGAGTTTAAACCAGAATAACATGCATGTTTGTTTATTTTTTTCTTACTTATTTATGTATTTATATTCTGTTGGGGAGGGAATAGGGGGTTGGGAGGGAACTAATGGTCTGGTTTTAAAGGAGGATCTGTCAAGGCCTTTAGCAATCCCCACCCCCTGAAAAAACAAACAGCAGCTCTGAAATACACTCAAAACAGTCAAATAAGCAAGCAAACACACAAACACAGCTCGCTGCAAACAGCTCAGAAGTGGAGGGAGATGAAGTCACATCCCCACTCCTGGTTTGTTATCCTAGGGGGGTTTAGGAATCCAGACTTGGAAATGACCAAAATTTCAGAGGGGAACCTGAGAGGGGTTGTTTGTGCAAGGTACACGTGTGCACACTACTTACAGGTATGCATCTTCATGGAGGTAATGTGTGTATGTGCATCTGTGTGCCTGCTAGACTGAGCAGTATGTCTTAAATAGAGCATGACTGGAAAAGGGTCTGTTCTTCCCCTGCAAAAATTCCAGCCTTAAAAGCTGTCCCAGGACTTGTTTTGCTTGCACAAGCATTTGTCCACGGTGCCTGTGGGGGAGTAGGAGGTGTCTAACCCTGCTGAGTTTGTCACTGCTGGGCCTATGTCCAAGGGCTGCACAGAGCTGCCCAAACTTGGCCCCCATTCCAAGGATGGGTGAGCCCAGGGCTGAGTCCCCTAAACTAGGAATAACCCAGGAGGGTAAATTGTGATACAGTGCATCTGTGTGTAGGGCTGGAGGAGCAACAGAAGCTGGAAGCACAGAGTGATTTGGATGAGAGGACATCAGATTAAGCCATGTTTGGGAGTTGTAGGCCCCGGCTCTGACATCTACTTCTTCCAAGAGAAGGGACTCTCTGCTATGGCATGGGAGGTGGGAGTCAGGGGATCTTGCCTTTCATCCATGGGACTCAGTTTATCCCTCTGCAGATCCCTTTCTTGGCAGGTGGCTAGGGAGAAATAATGCTTGATGCCCAGACTGCTGCAGTGAGCCACCAGCATGGAGAAGGACTACACCACTCTGAGGAACCACTCCTGAAGACTGAGGGGAAAATATGGGAAGAGGAGGGGCTGAGGGAGCTGGGCTGGTTCAGCCTGGAGAAGAGAAGACTGTGGGGGGACCTCATTGCAGCCTGCCAGTCCCTGAAGGGACCCCAGGAACAGGAGGGGAATCAGCTCTTGGGAAGGGCAGAGACTGGCAGGACAAGGGAGCTGGAGTGAAGCTGGAGGAGGGAAGGATCATGGGGCTCCAACCCCCCTGCCATAGGCAGGGCCATCAACCTCCAGGCCTGGATCTACACAAGGTTGCCCAGGGCCCCAGACAACCTGGCCTTCAACACTTCCAGGGACGGGGTGTCCACTACTTCTCTGGGCAGCCTGTTCCAGCCCCTCACCACTCTCTCCGTAAAAATCTTCCCCCTAATAGCTAATCTAACCCTTCCTTCCTTTAGTTTTAATCCATCCCCCTTGTCCTGCCATTATCTACCCTTCTAAAAAGTTGATTCCATTCCTGTTCCTAGGGTCCCTTCAGGGACTGGCAGGCTGCAATGAGGTCCCCCCACAGCCTTCTCTTCTCCAGGCTGACCCAGCCCAGCTCCCTCAGCCTCTCTCCAGCCCTCTGAGCATCTCCGGGGCTCCTCTGACCCCTCTCCAACAGCCCCACATCTCTCTTGTGTTGGGCCCCAGCTCTGGACACAGGACTCCAGCTGGGGCCTCCCCAGGGCAGAGCAGAGAGGGACAATCCCCTCCCTGTCCCTGCTGCCACCCCTCTGCTGATGGAGCCCAGGATCCCATCGCCCTTCCCAGCTGCAAGAGCACACTGCTGCCTCATGTTAAGTCTCTCATCCACCAGAATCCCCAAGTCCTCAGCAGGGCTGCTCTCAAGAAGCTCTTCTCCCAGTCTGTATCTGTGTCTGGGATTCTTCCGGCCCAAGCGCAGCCCCTGACACTTGGCAGTGTTGAACCTCATCAGGTTCCCCCAGTCCCACCTTTCCAGCCTGTCAAGATCCCTCTGGATGGCTTCCTTTCCTTCTGTTGTGTCAGCAGATCTGCACCTCCCTTTCACAGAGCTGTCAAGTCCTCAGCATTGCAGAAACAGGGCTCCAGAAACCCCAGTGAGTTTGGGAAGTGGAGAGGGTCTGTTTTACAGTCATCTCCAAGGATTAGCAAAGAGATTACTTATGTGAAGTACTAGGAAAAAGAGAGATCTCCTAGGAAGCATAAAGCAGTGCCTCTCTGATGAGAAATGGATAAGAGGGAGGCAACTGATTGCTGAAGGGAAACCTTGCATTGTGACAGTGTGTTATGTGGGAAATCAATCTCAAATGGTCTAATGGTCTCTTGTTGCCTTAGAAATGAAACAAATTAAAAAAGGCCTATTAATTTGTTCCAGTTAGATGTTCATGCAAGAGAAACTGTGGAAGAAAATGAGCCAGGAGAAAGACAGAACTTCTAAAAAGTATTTGCTTCCTGTAGGGTAAGGGGTTTTAACAGGAGTGCCTTGGAGGAGGTCCTAGCAGGGACAAACCCCACACCCTCATAAACAGGGACATTTTCTACTGCAATTTTTTTTCATGCTGGATCTCACCTAAACAGACCTGCCCCTGCAGATCTGGAGGAAGGTTAAGGTAAGTTGCTGAGGCCCTTTGGATATCCATGGGTGGGCACTTCAGCGTAGCTGAGGGAAGATGGGTTGTAGGTTGGGCACTCTGATAAGGACCAGCAGATGTTGGGGCAAAAGCTTCAGGGCACATCCTTGGTTTTTGCAGTTTAATGGTCTTTTGGTACCAGCAGGTCTAGGGAACACCTGAAAGAAGATGTAGAGGTGTTCATTGATCACTGTGCACTGGATCAAGGACAATCCATGATGCATCAGAGCATGGTGTTGCACTTCTTTACCACAGCTCTGACTTGGTGACAGCTCCTCACCACGACTCGGGTCCCTTGCTGCCTTGGGTCATCCCATACCAAGGTGGCCAGTTGCATTGTAGAGTAAGAGAGGCCACAGAGCTTGTTGTCTATATCTGATGCAATGATGTGGCTGTGAAATTGTAGAGGGGCCAAGAACAGGTCTGGGAGTGCCATACACAGAGCATCAGAGGGGGCAAGGGTAAGAAGTGCTTGCAGAAAACATGATCTGTTAAGTTACATGTCCCAGGCTCCTCTGCTGGCCAGCCTGGAGAGCTGGGCAGGGAGAAACCAAATGAGATTTGATAAAAGCAAGTAGAGAGTCTTGCATCTGGGAAGGAATAACTACTTGTATCAGGACCTGCTGGAGAGGAGCTCTGCAGAGAAGGACCTGGGGGTCCTGGTAGATGACAGGGTGGCCATGAACCAGCAGTGTGCACTGGGGGCTGAGAGAGCCAATGGGATCCTGGGGTGCATCAGGAGGAGTGTGGGCAGCAGGTCACAGGAGGGGATCCTCCCCCTCTGCTCTGCCCTGGTCAGGCCCCACCTGGAGTGTTGTGTCCAGCTCTGGGCTCCCTGGGATAGAAAAGACAGGGATCTCCTGGAGAGAGTCCAGAGAAGAGCTACAAAGATGATTAAAGTAGTGGAGCACCTCCCCTGTGGGGATAGGGTGAAAGAACTGGGGCTGTTCAGCCTGGAGAAAAGAAGGTTAAGAGGGGATCTTATGATTGTTTATAAATATCTTGATTGTGGGACCCAGGGGGCCATGGGCAGCCTCTTTTCAATGGTCTGTGGGGACAGGACAAGGGGTGATGGGCTCAAGTTGGAGCCCAGGGAGTTCCCCCCAATGTGGGGAAGAACTTCTTCCCAGTGAGGGTGAGGGAGCCCTGGGACAGGCTGCCCAGGGGGTGTGGAGTCTCCTTCTCTGGAGAGATTCCAGCTCCTGTCCTAGGGACCCTGCTTTGGCAGGGGGCTGCACCCCATGGGCTCTGGGGGTCCCTTCCAGCCCCTGTGAGCCTGTGATTCTGTGATTCTGCTCTGCAGCATAGCACGTGCTGAGCACAGCGTGCGCTGAGCTGAACTAGGGCCCAGTGCCTAAAACCACAAGACCTCTGTGGGAAAGCTCTTCCTGCCTCTGCTGCCTTTTAACTCTCCACAGCTGACTTACAACTTGTGCTAACATCACCCTAGTCCCAGCACCCATCCCTGGTGAATTCGAAGACAATGCTCCTCTTAAGGAGCTGGAGGAGTGATTATGGAATTAACAACTGACCTTCTCTCATGTGTTTTTATGTGCTTGTGTGCCTCCAAGGACAGGATTTGTACGTTTTGTCCTGCTTAGAAAAACATGCCTGATCTTATTTTATTATTTTTTTTATAATGGAGTGATGTAGGTTTGGCCAAGATAAAAGGATGTTGTTGAAACTGTAAACAGGGGAGGAGCAGATGTTTCTTCCCTTCTACAGAGAGCATGAGGCAAAGGAAAGAGAAAGAAAAGGGGAGAAAGCCAGAACTGCCCAGGAGGGAAGAATGAAGTGTGGTGTGATCCAGTTTGGAAGGAACTGAGAAGATCTTAAATTAAACTACAGCTTCATAGGTCTTGAATGTGCCTGTTTTCTGGGGGGGGACCCTGGAAACACTGTGGGTTGCATGGAGACCTGACAAATGTAGTTAGGCAGGAAAAGGGAAAGATAGCCAGGAAAGAATACATACCCCAGAATGAATAATCCTGTGTGCTGGGTGATTTGACTTTCACAACTCAACCAACGCACCCACTGCCAGAAGTCCATGCTTGGCTCCATACAGGTAGGTCTGGGATGAGACACCTGTGAATGGCAGGGCTGGGGGACCAGCCAATACACTATTGGGAGGCCCTGTTTGGATGGGCTTATTGGCATTTTCCACCCAGGTCTAGATGGTGAGCCATGAAGGAACACCACCTTGTCTGAGCTGCTCGAGAGCCATGCAAGTGTGATTGGAGTCCTTCTGCTCAGGCTTGGTGTGGTGAGACCATCTGTGTTTTGTGTGATGATGGTGGGGCATCAAAGACTGAGGTGAGCCTGATTCTGCCTGGTCTTCAGAGGTTTGGAGGTAATCCACATTATCTAGTAATTGGTAGGCTGCAACTGTCTGCTAAGACACATCTTGGATGAGGAAGAAGTATTTGGGACCCCTGAGTTTCATCCTTCTTGTCTCCTGTGGTCAAGGAAGATGCCTTGGAAATGGGAATGGTGAGAAGAGTTGACAATAAAAGATCTGGCATAAGAGGAGAGGTCAAAACTGAGGAAGACATCAGTTTTG
Organism: Zapornia atra; assembly: GCA_013400835.1. Lineage (NCBI taxonomy): Eukaryota > Metazoa > Chordata > Aves > Gruiformes > Rallidae > Zapornia > Zapornia atra. Next base: position 12,304 of record VZTU01013458.1, read on the forward strand.
GGCAGCAAAACCAGCACTAAGAGGGGCTATAACTGCTGTGGTTTTCAACACAACAATCAGTGAGGAGGAAGAAGAGTTATTTAAACTCAAGGACAATGTCAAAACAAGGGCAAAAGAAGATAAGCTGGGCACAGATCAATTCAGGGGGGAAATTAGAAGGTCTCTAAATGGTAGAAAATGGATGTTTTGGAACAGGTTCAATGAGAAGCAGCCAAGGCCACTTTTCTCATGGACCACAGTCAGTTTTGGAAAGGATGGTTGGGTACATTTGCTTGTGACAGGAAGAACTGGACCTGTAGGCTGGTCTTTCCTTTCCTTACTGTTGGGAAAACAATGTATAGGACATTGAAAAGTCCCTTTGACTAAGAGAGACATAAATATAATCCTGACCATGAAGGCTAGCAAAGAGCTAAAGAGCCCAAGAACCCCAAGGCAAAAAGCCTGCTGAAGCTGCATTTGAAAAAGACACCCTAAAACACAGAATCACAGAATGATCAGGGTTGGAAGGGACCTCTGGAGATCATCCCACCCAACCCCCCTCCCAGAGCAGGGTCCCCTTGAGCTGCACAGGACAGCACCCAGGATCGGGGGGTTGGGGTGGCTCCAGAGATGGAGGGAGACCCCCCAACCTCTCAGGGGGTTGGGGTGGATCCAGAGATGGAGGGAGACTCCCCAACCTCTCAGGGGGTTGGGGTGGCTCCAGAGAGGGAGGGAGACTCCCCAACCTCTCTGGGCAGCCTGGCCCAGGGCTCTGCCACCCTCCCAGCACAGAAGTTCCTCCTCAGGCTCAGGGGGAACTTCCTCTGCTCCAGTCTGTGCCCACAGCCCCTTGTCCTGTCCCTGGGCCCCCCTGAACACAGCCTGACCCCTCCTCCTGAGCCCACCCCTCAGGGGTTGCTCAGCACTGAGCAGATCCCCCTCAGACTTCTCTTCTCTGGGCTGAGCAGCCCCGAGTCCCTCAGCCTCTCTGCCCCAGAGAGATGTCCTGGTGCCCTCAGCATCCCCACAGCCCTTTGCTGTCCCCTCTCCAGGAGCTCCCTGTCCTTCCTGCCCCGGGGAGCCCAGCCCCACAAGCCCTGTTCCCCATGAGGCCTCCCCAGGGCAGAGCAGAGGGAGAGGAGGAATTTGAATACTTCATTAGGATAAATAAGGTGCAGAGAAGACTAAATTTTCCCAGCTCATTTATTTCACTAAGTCCACCTGAAAGCAAGAGCTTGCCCCTCTCTGAGTACTATTTACTTTTACATTTTTGGTCAATATTTCACAGCTTGACACTTCATTTTGCTCCCCTCCACCCCCAAAGCCTTTCAGTAGCTAGTGAGATGACAATGATGTGGCTGTAGAAATACCTTTTTATTCCTCCAGTCCAGGTGGGACTCTCAGCAGAATGGCACCTGGGCAGGAGAGACAGGAGAACCTAAATGCCAGACTCCCACCCTGAAGATATTTGGACAGCAAGTACATGAGAATTCATGAGGTAAATTAGACACCACTTTCTTTGGGTGCCACCAGCAATGGATGGATGAGGGTTAGTCACAAAGTTGCATCAAAAGTCCCTGGGTTGTATGACAAGAAATGTGGCCAGCAGATCAAGAGAGGGGATTCCTCCCCTCTAATCTGCCCTGGTAAGACCTCCCTGCAGTGCTACATCCAGCTCTGGAGCCCTCAATGCTGGAAGGACATGGACCTCTTGGAGTGGGATGATCAAAAGGCTGGAGCAGCTCTGCTCTGGAGCCAACTGGGAGAGCTGGGGTTGTTCATTCTGGAGAAGAGCAGGCTCAGGAGAAACCTGGAGGGACCTACAGGAAAGCTGGGGAAGGACTGTTTGTCAGGGCACAGAGTGATAGGATGAGGAGTGATGGTTTTAAACTAGAGCAGGGCAGGTTTAGATGAGACTTTAGGAAGACGTTCTTCATCCTGAGGGTAGTGAGACCCTGGTCCAGGTTGCCCAGAGAGGTGGGGGAGGCCCCATCCCTGGAGACATCCCAGCTCAGGGTGGATGGGGCTCTGAGTGACCTGCTCTAGTGAAGATGTCCCTGCTCACTGCAGGGTGGGAGTAGATGGCCTTTAAATGTGTCCCCCACACCTAACATGCTCAATGATTCTAAGTGTGTTGCTTACCCATCACCTGGGCTTCTCTCTGTGGCCTCAAGAAGGAACATTCTTGTCTTAGGAGTGTCATGACTAAAGAACAACCAATCTTAAACCAGTACAAAGGTTCAAGGAGATCCTGTAATGTCTCCATAACGATCTGGATGCTCGGATGCAGATATATGACTCAGCATGCTCATTTAATACTACCAGACAGATGGTTCAGCTATCACAGCTCGTAGCAAGGGAGGACTTCATCTGGTAACCCAATAATCTTAATTATATTATTCTGATAATAGGCAATGAGGTAAACTGAAGGGAAGCAAAAACTAAACACGGCAGTGGCTGTCCAAACAGCCTCTGATTTGTTATGTATCAAATGATTTTTCATCATTCTACCATGGTGGCATTGGACTCTCAGCCCAGTATAAACCAGCACAGCTTTACTGAAGTCAAGGTAACTCGGTCAATTCTTTTTTGTGCCCTGAGTATCTGGTCTGAGGTCATTAGTGCTATTTAATTTGCAGCACTCCTTTTAACCTTGTGCATCAGGAAAGCTGTGATTCCAGTAAAAAGCCAGGTCCTCCTCACATCTAATCAAGTAATTGTATCTAATTGCAGATAATCAGAAGCCTTAGATCTAAAATGCATAACAGCAAAGGAGCTTGCATTTAAAAAAAGGATGCCAATTAAATGAGTGGTGAACACAAGTGTGTTTTTAATCTCTCTTTTTTTCCCCCTCACCTTTTTGTGGGGCTAATTGCAAGAAAGGAGCTCATTCTTACATGAAACTCTTTTGTGTGTTAAGGATAGCTTTCAATTAGTCTGAAAGCCTCCACTCTCCATCACAAAATCTTCTGCATGAGCATTCCTTTCTAGAACTGATACTGCACGCTGCATTGTTGAGTTTTCCTGGTCCACACTCACACACAAACACAAACAGAATTAGGAAGAGGCACTCTCATTTCAAAATAATGCTGGGAGTACACAAAAATACAGCAACAGTGAGGGCAGTGCTGGAAACTACAGATTATTGTGGAAATCATAGAATCACAAGACCTTTAAGTTCATCAAGTCCAACCATTCCCATCCTGTGCTAAACCATATCCCTAGGTACCTCATCTACCCTTTTTTAAACACCCCCAGGGGTGGGGAGTCAGCCCCCTCCCTGAGCAGCCCGTGCCACAGCCCCACAACTCTGCCAGGGAAGAACTTTGCCCTCCCAGCTGAGCTGACCCTGCCCTGGGGCAGCTTGAGCCCATTGCCCCTCCTCCCAGCTCCTGGCCCCTGGCTGAAGAGACCCTCGCCCACCTCTCTGCACCCTCCTGGCAGGGCAGGGGAGGGCTGAGAAGGTCTCCCCTCAGCCTCCTCTTCTCCAGGCTCAACACCCCCAGCTCCCTCAGCTGTTCCTCAGAGGATTTGCCCTCCAGCCCCTTCCCCAGCCTGGTTGCCCTTCTTTGGACTCACTTGAGGACCTCAGTGTCCTTCTTATGGTAAGGAGCCCACAACTGGACCCAGCACTCAAGCTGCGGCATCACCAGTGCCCAGCCCAGGGGCACAATCACCTCCTCAGACCTACTGGCCACACTATTTTTGACACAAGCCAGGATGCCATTGGCTTTCCTGGCCACCTGGGCACACTGCTG
>VZTU01013460.1:0-13021 GCA_013400835.1 Zapornia atra
GCAGAGCACAGGTGAGAGATGGCCCCTGACATCCCCCAGGGGAAAGGGAGGAGAAAAGGGACTGCACTGCACTGCAAGGTGCCCCCAGGTCCCTGGCTGTCCCCTCCCCCTCACGCTCCAGCAGTGCACCCCAGGGGTGTCCCAAGCAGCACTGGAGGGACGCAGGGCTGAGGGCCAGAGGATATGGGGCCAGGGCAGGGGCAGCAGAAGTGAAAGCTGAGGCTGACAGGGGCTGTGCTTTGCCTTGGAGCTGGGCAGCTTTCCACCCCCAGAGCAGGGACTGCAGTGGATGCTGCCAGTTGTCAGGCTCTGTGTGTGACCTGGGGCCAGGGGCAGCCTCAGGGACTGAAGAGGGAAACTTGATTTGGGGACATTAGTTCAACTGGTGCCCACACAACTGGGGTCTCAGAGACTGAGGGCAGCAACCACACAGCCTAAGGACCAGGCTCCCCATGAGACACACACACACATCACAGTATTCATCACTCCAGAGTCTTGTTTGACAGCAGATAGAGCCAGGAACATGAAGGGACAAGTTTGCTGTAGGGTACCTTTAAAATAATTGATGGTAAACCAGGTCTTCTCCAAGAATCCATCATATTTCCAGCCAGTCCTCTGTTCCTTTAGCAGCTCAACCCCAGGCATTGCTCTGAGAAAGGGACCCCTGGAAGGTTATCCCATTCCCACCCCAATGAACTCACAGCCAGGGTGAGCTGGCTGGTGAGAGAACTTGCTGACAGTGTTGGGGCAAGAGAAAGACCATGAGAAAGTGTGTGCATGAGAGAGAGCTTCCCTTTCCCCCACGAGTCAAGTGAGAGGAGATCTGCCCTTCAGTCTGGTGGCAGGTGGAGTCCTTGTGCTGGGTTTGGACCTGTTGGCTCTCCTCCCTTCCCCCTGTTCCTTCCTCTGCCTTGCTTTGTTGACTTTTGCCATGTGCAGACTCTGGGCTGGCATGGAAAACAAGAGTGATGCTGACAGGGTTCTTTTACATGTCCATGTGTTGCCAAACAGGCTCTGGCAGAGAATACAGATGGTGGTACAGCAGGGATGGTGGCCATGCCTGCTGCTGGGGAGAAATGAGTTTCCAGAGAGCCATTCCCTTGGAAATCCCCCCCACAGAGGTGAAGCAGCAAGAGCAAAAACCTCTTGGCCTCCCCCTGCATTCTCTGTTACCATGCCTGGCTAGAGAGCTGTGTGGTGATGCACTCCCCTCTCTCCAGTTGGCTCAGAAGCTTTGAGGCTGCTTAGCCATGAAGGCTGTCTCTTCTTCACTGCCCAGGCTGCTGCTTGGCAGGGCAGGGAAAGGCTTCATGCCAGCAGCCTCCCCTCTTGCCTTGTGCTCCAGCCAGCACGGTGGAGATGGGGCTGCCTGGCCACAGGCTGGGGCTGTGTCACTGGTTGGTTCAGACCACAAGTGCTGCCAGGCTCAAGGGGACAGAGACTGGGGATCCCTCACCACCCCAGTACTGTCCAGCCAGTCTGAGAGGGTTTATTTGCTGTGTTTTCACTCCAGGTACCTCGAGCAGGTAGCAGCTGGTTCAGACCCATCTCACTGTTAGTAGCCCACCTGCCAGGACTCAGGAAGTTATCCCAGGCTGGAAAGTCCTTTTGCAGCTTGTGGAACCCAGCCACACAAAACTCCAGGGCACCTCTTCACAGCCTGCTGTGCTTGGCTGCCCTAAGCAGTGTGTGCACCCTCAGCACCCTGCTGCTTTCCCAGTCAGTCATTAGTCCTGTGGTGACAAGCAGGTAGTTCTGGGAGCCCCTCTCTGCTCTCATTCCAGCCCTTGTCTCCAGCCTGTCAGTGAGTTACATGCCCACCAGCCCTTCCCTCTCACACCATGGCCTCTGCAGCTCTGATTCCAGTGAGGTCTTTGCTCTGGCAGCCAGATGCAGAGTGCTGCCAGGGGGGACTCACACCAAGCTCCGCAAGCTCCTGGCTGCTAAACTCCAAAGCTATTTCTAAAATCTGTGGCTTGAACTCAGGGCACAGGCAAACCCACCCTTCCAAGTTACCTGCTCAGAAGGGAGTCAGCACTGCAGGGAGCTGGGAGGCTTGGGGAGCACACTGCCAGGAGGAGGATGTAGGAGACATCTCCACAGGGACAAGGAGGGTCTGGAGTCAAAGCTCAGCCCTCCCAGCTGAGGTCCCCCTGTTTCTGTTACCCAGGCTCAGCTCTTGAGTCAACCCAATCAATGGGCTGCCATGAATGAAGCCAGTGACTCCATCCAGCTGCCATGAATGAAGCCAGTGACTCCATCCAACTTGATTTTCCCTATTTACTGGTGTCTTTCCCAATTTATGTCCTATAAGAGAGCAGAAACTTACTACTTGTCCCTGCAAATAACCCTTTGGAGGAAAGCTGTTGTCCTTTTGTGCTTTCTGAACATCTTCTCATGCTCTCCCAAGAGCAACAAACTTGTCCAAGAGGCAAAAAGGGAGGAAAGCCCCTTTGCACACATTCCCTACCAGAAAACCAGCTTCTTCCAGTACAGCATTTGAAAACAGGCAGCTGCCCTGTTGTCTTGGCTCTTCCTGCTGCTGGCTGCATGTGTGCTGTTCTCACTTCAGACTCTGCTTTGCCCTAGGTTCAGCATTGCTGCCTTCACCAAATATGACCCAGTGGCCCCTGCAGTGACATTCACCATGTTCTCAGGTAAGGTGGAGAATGCCAGCTTCCCTACCTGGAGGTGCAGGTTAGAGATAAGTACCAACCTTGGGCAAGCCAGGGAGATCATAGGCTGCAGCAAATACAACAGTGTAAATGGAGCCATTAGCTGCCTCTTACTTTGTCCACTCCCTTTTATTCCAGCTGCTGGATCTGGTGCAGACACAGCTCCACTCTCAATGCCAATAATTGCTGGAATCATCATGGGATTTCTCTTGACACTTGGAGCTCTTTTTGCTTTGGTTTACTGGAAGCAGCTCAGACCAAAGAGGTGAGGCTGACCCATCTCTTACCCAGTGCAGGCTGAGAAGCCCAGCCTTCAGTGCAGGTTGGAAAGGAGAGCAGTGAGAGGGTACAAAAAGAGAGGTCTCCCCTCTCTGTGTCCCCACTGCAGGTCCCAGAGTCCTTCACCTAATTCCTGTCTCATGCTTTGGCTCAGGAAAAGTCCAGCTCTGTCCCTGCTCCCTCAGTGGTTTCTGAAATCCCAGGCTCTCCCATGCTCAGCATTTATTACCCAGCTCAAACCCAAGTCCATGCACTGCCAGTGGCAATTGTCTAGACAAACTAGAGCACCTGCTAGTGGAGCTGTGCCTGGCAAGCAGGGAAGCAAAGGGCAGAGGGGAAGGGGAGCTGCTCCTATGCAGTCAATTCACAGGGCCCTACACCCATGCCAGGCAGAGGGCCTGATGTGAGCTGTCTGCTCAGGAGCCAGCAGCACACAATGACCCACAGTCCTGTCCCTGTAACATCTTCTGTGCTTTGAATCAGAGAATCATAGAATCCCAGACTGGGCTGGGGTGGGAGGGACCCCAAGGGTCACAGAGCTCCAACCCCCTGCCACAGGCAGGGCCACCAACCTCCAGGCCTGGAGCTACACAAGGTTGCCCAGGGCCCTGATTCTAGATCATTAATTCTAGATTCTTCCATTCTAGAACCAAGAAGAGCAGCCTGCCCCAGGAAATGGTGACCTACAGCTTGAGGTGCGTGCTGGAGTCTCCCCTCTCTGTGTCCCCACTGCAGGTCCCAGAGTCCTTCACCTAATTCCTGTCTCATGCTTTGGCTCAGGAAAAGTCCAGCTCTGTCCCTGCTCCCTCAGTGGTTTCTGAAATCCCAGGCTCTCCCATGCTCAGCATTTATTACCCAGCTCAAACCCAAGTCCATGCACTGCCAGTGCATTGTCCTCACCTCCTCTGCAAGACTGCTGCAGTAGGAGCATATCCTTACACCCTGAAATGCCTTCCAGGATCTAAACAATGCTCTGTTGGACCCACTTCCCTGGGCAATGATGAGGCTCATAAACCCTCCCTGTGTGTGTGTGTGTGTGTGTATCTGGGTACTGCAGGGCACGAGCTGGGCTGTCTCACTGGCCTGATCTCCCACTAGCTAAAGCAAGTCTTCCTCTGGGCTTCATTCCATGCAGACATGTCCATCGACCCATCCCCATACAGAACTTCAAGCAGTACTATGAGATGAAGACAGCAAGTGCTAACCATGCTTTCTTCCAGGAGTTTGAGGTGAGATGAGACTCCTGCTAGAGATGGGACTTCATTTCCCCTCATGTAGCTCATGCCCTAGCTGTTGGGTGGCTTGTGTGGACTCTAAGGATGGTAACTCATCTCTGTAGCAATCCAGCCACCCTACTAGGCAGTCTTAGAGGCCAAACCTTAGTCTTAGAGGCCAAACCTTAGTCTTAGAGGCTCAAACCAGTCTTAGAGGCTCAAAACCTGCTTTGTTCAGGTTCTGGTGGAAGTACATGTTAGCTGTGGGGTGAGGTGAACAAGCAGTGTCCATAGCTGCTGGACAAAGCTCAAGGCCCCCAGCCTGGACTGGAGGAGAAGATGCTGAGTGGTTGTGTAACCTGGAGATGAACCTGGTCAGCGTTAGAGCCTGCAGCCAGAAGGAAGGTCAGGGAGCACTCTGAGAGCTATAGGGCCAGGCTGTGAAGTTCTGCTCAGGCTGCCTTCACTGGCTCCCACTGCCAACATCTGCAGGCTCTGACTTGTTCAGCTGCCAGCACCTTTCTAAGTTCCAGGAGCTATTTCAAACCCTCCTCACCCTTCTCTGGCCTTCTGAGAGAGGACAGAGGCAGAAGCAGCACGAGGTAGTTCTGTTTCTGCAACACAAGATGTTTCTGTTTCCTCAGCACAAGATGCTCTGAGCTTCTTGGTAGGTTTCTGATCTCTGAGAAGGGTATTTTTTCCCCAATACTTGTTCTTTTGCCTTGTTTGCTTTTAAACACAAACAGTGCTGCTGGAAAAGGCACTGGGGAAAGCCAGCTCTGTCTGAGTTCACAGGCTGTACAGGGTAGAGCAGTTCCCTGGGTGAGGGTGACCCTCTTGAGACAGGGAACAAAGCCTTGCCCATGAGCAGGGAGCTGGGTTAACTGGGAGCTCTCCAGGGAGACAGTTGTGCTTATCTTCTCCCCTGTCATACAGGAGCTGAAGGAAGTTGGGAAGGAGCAGACAAAGGTGGAGGCTGAGCTACCAGTGAATGTCTCCAAGAACAGATATCCTCATGTGCTGCCATGTAAGTGCTGCCTGCAGCATCCAGGGTGGGAGTGCACAGTGCAGTGCCCAGGGACAGGCTCACCTGGCAGTGCTGCAGGTTCACAGGGCTTCCTGGCAGGAGGAGTCTTGAGATGAGCCTCAGGTTCCATGTTCCTGTTGCAGGCTCAAGGCTTAAGGGCTGAGCCACCATCCTCAGCTCCTCTGGGTCCCACCAGGGGACCAAAAGGGGACCATAAGTCTCTCTTGGCTTCTCCAGTGAGCCCCCTGATAACCAGCTCTGCTTTCTTACCCCCTGCTAGCCCAGATGGCAGGCAGTGGAGGAGGTCCCTGGCCAAGCACAGAGCCTCAGAGCTGCTGGGGGTCCTGCTGATGGCTCACCTAGGGGAAGAGGAGATGGCCTTGTGTTGTGTCTTCACCTGGCAGATGACTGAAACAGCCACACAAGTGTTCACTCAGTGCCCCCTCCCAGTGGGATGGGGCAGAGAATTGAAAATAGAAAAGGGAAAAAAAAACACCTTCATAGCTGGAGATAAAGACAATTTCATAGGACAAAAGAAAAACCCCAAACCCAAGACAAAACAACAAGAAAAGGGAGATAATAATAATAGTAACAACCAAAACAAGTGTTGAGCAGCACAATCTCTCACCCTCCATAGTTGGTGCTGCACAAGACCCCAAACTGACCAGCCTCCTGGCCCATCCCCAGTTATAAATGGAAAATGGTACAGAATATCTCTTTGGCCAGTTTGGGTCAGCTGTCCTGGCTGTGTCCCCTCCCAGCTCCTTGGGAGCCCCCCCTTCCCATCAGCAGGGCAGGTTGAGAAGCTGCACAGTCCTTGACTGCTTGGCAGCAGCTAAATTCATCAGAGTGTTATCAGCATCACTCTCATCCTTAACTCATCCTAACTCCCAAACCAGCTGCTAGAAAGGAAAGGCACTCTCTCTCTGCTGAAAGCAGGACCCCATGTCTGGATGAGGGGCTCCCCTGCAGCATCAGCTGTCTCTGCTCTCTTTCAGATGATCACTCTCGGGTCAAGCTGAGCCAGCTGGGGCAGGATCCCCACTCAGACTACATCAATGCAAACTTCATGCCTGTGAGTGCCCACTTCCCCTCTCCAGAGAGGCCACTGGGCACCATCAGAGGAACTGGGCTGAGGTTGTGAGGGCTGGTGGGCAAGAGCTGCCGCTGAAGGGGCAGCTGGCACAGGCTGGCAGGGAGCTGGGGGTCAGCTGGAGGGGCAGAGTTGCCCTTTAGCAGGGGCTGATGGCGATCATCAGCTGGCAAGTGCTGTGGATGTAGAGCTGTGAGTGTGGGGAGACCAGCAAGGCTTTCTGCTTCCTTCCTGAGGATTACGCTCCCACCCTCTCCCAGCTTACTGCCCTGTCTGTCTGTCTGCTCTTTCTCCATCTGGTCTGTGCAGCTGCATTTGAGCAACCCTGGAGCTGTGCCCACATCCCCCAGCCAGGCGATTCTCCCAGGTAACAGGAGAGGCACAGGGCATGCACGTGTGGTGGGGGTGTGGAGCCACGGGGCATGTGTGAGCCAGAGGGGCACAGCAACAGCCTGAGAGCTTGCATGCTTCCCCTCACCTCCAGAGACCCCTGGGGAGCACGGGAGACCCCCAGCTCTGCCTTCCCCTGGCTAGACTGAATGAGGAACTGCTTGGAGGGAGATGGCAGGGGTCACAGCTTTATTCCAAATCTGTAGACAGCATGTGTTGGGCTGTGTTGTGCTTCCTGTGAGATCAGCTGCTTCTGAGATCAGCTGCATGGAACTGATCTGGCATGGGCAAAGGGTAACGGGCACCTCTCCCTCCACCACACGAGCAGACCAGGCACTGACTGTCCCAGAGCAGCATCCATCTGTCTCAGCAGTTTGCCAACCCCTTCCTGTCTGCCTCTTGCTCAGGGCTATACATCCCAGCAGGAGTTCATTGCCACCCAGGGCCCCCTGAAGAAAACCATCGATGACTTCTGGAGGCTGGTGTGGGAGCAGAACGTCTGCAACATCATCATGCTGACCGTGTGCATGGAGAACGGGCGGGTAGGTGGGCACTGCTGGGTGCCAGGGGCCAGCCCCAGCCAAGACCTGGTCATGTGAGCTGAGCCCAGGGCTGGGTTTGTGTCCTCCACCAACCCCTGCTCAGATACAGCTCCAGGGTAAGCACAGGCCACACAGCTTCCCTGGCAGGCAGTTTGAAGGGGAGCAGAGGCTGCTGTGTGTAGCTCAGTGTTAGCCTGAGGTGGGAAGGGGAAGAAGTGGAGCTTAGCTGGAACCATGTGCATTACCCCTCTTCACCCTCTGAAACTACCACTTGCCTCTGGATGAGGCACATCACAGGGGCTGTTCCTCCAGTCTGCAGGGATGATGAGACCCACTCAGGTCCTCTTGTCCAGAGGAGGCTGAGATCCAAACAAGAGGGAGGTGGGGGAGTGCTCTACACAGCTCCTGTTGGGCAGAGGAGACATCCCTGCCTCCTCCCCAAGACCTGCCCTGGCTCCCTGCACAACTGCTGCTCTCCAGATACTCCAAAGAAGCCAGGAGGTCACACAGGGGGACTTGGGTCCTCAGTGAGACCTCATCTTGCCTCTGTTCTAGGTCCTCTGTGATCACTACTGGCCATCTGAATCTGCCCCAGTCTCCTACGGGCAGGTCCAGGTCCACCTGCTGAGGCAGAGCAGCTCTGAGGAGTGGACCACACGCCAGTTCAAACTCTGGCACGTGAGTGAGGACCCAAGAGGGTGGACTGAGGGACCTGTCAAGGGCTGGGAGCTTCTATGGGATTCAGGGGTGTTTTTCCTTGGTGGTGGTGGCATGATTTCCTTTCGCTGCCATTGGCAGTGTTCAAAGCCTTGGGTCTTTGGACTGTGAGGGTGATGGAGCCCTGGGACAGGCTGCCCAGAGAGGCTGGGGAGTCTCCTTCTCTGGAGACATTCAAATCCCACCTGGACACGTTCCTGTGGGATTTAGTCTGGGTGATCCTGCTCTGGCAGGGGGCTGGACTAGATGAGCTTACGAGGTCCCTTCCAACTCCTACGTTCTGTGATGCTGTGAGTCTCCTGTGGAGCAGTCTGTCCCTGCCAACATGCCCCATCACCCCTGTTTTCCACCTTTGTTCTCTCCTCTCCATGTCCCTGCACTGGGACCTGCTTGAAGGGCACATTCCCTGTCAGCCAAAGGCAGGTCTCTTCCTTGCCATCTCCACGTGTCTCACCATGGCAGGGCAGACAGGGTAGCAGGAGCCACCTGGCAGTGCAGCAGACCTGCTGATGGCTGAGATGGGTGTCACCAAGCCTCTGGGTTCTCCAGGGCTGTGGGGTGTATGCATGCCCCCATCCTGGAGGGCTGCACACTGATCACCATCATCCACCCTGGCAGGAGGGGCTCCAGGCAGAGCGACACGTGTCCCAGCTGCACTACACGGCGTGGCCTGACCACGGCATCCCAGAGTCCACAACTTCCATCATGACCTTCAGAGAGCTGGTCCGTGAGCACATCCAGAGCACCAAGGACGCAGGGCCAACCCTGGTGCACTGCAGGTGAGGGTCTGCCCCAGAGGGTGGCAGGAGGGGACAATGGGAGGGGGCAAGGGAGGTGCTGGAAGGGGCTGCCCAGAGAGGGGGTGGGTGCCCCATCCCTGGGGGTGTTCAAGGCCAGGTTGGCTGGGGCCCTGGGCAACCTTGTGTAGCTCCAGGCCTGGAGGTTGGTGGCCCTGCCTGTGGCAGGGGGTTGGAGCTCTGTGATCCTTGGGGTCCCTCCCAACCCAGCCCAGTCTGGGATTCTATTCTATGATTCTAAGGGAGGCAAGGGTCCTGCTCATGCACAGGAGACAGCTCGCCTGCAGAGAGTCTCTGCTTGCACACTGGGGGTTACAGGTCTGCTTGCTGACTGCCCCCCAGTCCCAGGGGCTGGGGCAGCTGGAGATGGTCAGCACCAACCCCAGGCAGCCTGGATGGCTCCTCAGCCCCACGCTGGTTCCCCAGGGTGCAGTCTCTGGGAGCCATGCCTAGCAGCAGGAGGGGAGCCCGTGGCTGGGGGGGTCAGGCCATGCTCAGCCCTGTCTGCCTGTGCTCGTAGCGCTGGGGTGGGCCGCACGGGCACCTTCATCGCCCTGGACCAGCTGCTGCAGCAGGTGAAGCAGGAGAAGGTGGTGGACACCTTTGGTGTTGTTTACACCCTGCGGATGAACCGGTACCTGATGATCCAGACCCTGGTGAGACCTCTGCTCCCTCTCCCCCACAGGCCTTGCTCCATGGCATCAAAGCTAGCTGGGGTGGCAGGCAGGTGGGCTGGCCAGTCAGCCCCAGCACCCCCCAGGCTGTTCCCCAGAGTGATGGGGTTGTCATAGTGCCACTCATAGCAGCAGCTCAGATGGAGCAGAAATTGCTCTTCTGGAAGGGGGGGTGTCTCTAGCAGCTTCACACCCCACCAGACCCTCAGCAACAACACGGTCTCAGAGCCCTCCCAGAAACTCAGGAGCAGCCTAGAGCAAGCACCCAGGAGTGGGATCAGGCCCCTTGCAGGCAGTTCTTAACCCACAGCGTGTTGTTGGCCTGTGGTGCTCCACAGGCAATGTCACATGGTGTACTTGGGGTTGGGGCAAAGTGTCAGCACTACCCTGCAGAACAGAGGGGAGGAATCCAGGGGCCCTGTGGTTGGAGTAGGCAGGGCCTTCTGGGCATAGATGTAGGACTATGGTTGCTCCTGTGGGTTGGTCCCTTCTTCTATGATCCTGTGACTGTTGGGGCATGAGTGTGGGGCACCCTCTGCTCACTGCACAGTGCCATGCCCACCCTTGGTGCAATGCTCTACACTGCTGTCTGCCTTTGCCTTCCAGTCCCAGTACATCTTCCTGCACAGCTGTATCCTGGAAAAGATCTTGGAGGAACCACTCCTGGGTTTGTCAGGGACAGAGAGGTAAGGGCCTGCTGCATTTTGCCTGACACCCTACCCACCCTGACCCGTTGCCCCTTCAGGCAGCAGGCTGGAACCCTGACCCCATCTTGAGCCTTTGGCTCCTGGACAGAAGAATGGGGGTGCCCAGCCAGCTGTCCCACTCAATATCTCAAGAGGGGTCAGCCCAGGGCTGGTTGTTCCCTGCAGCACAGGGAATCCAGCCCAGAACTAGGTATGAGCCACCAGGAACCATGGGAGGGCTGGGGTACCACATCTTCCATTCCTGCATCTTCCTCCTGGGCTATGCCAGTGCCAAAGAGATGCAGAGCTGTCCTGGGGAAGGCATTTTGATCAGCCCCTGGTTTCGCAACCCTCAGGGATGCCCTAGAGATGGGTTCAAACTGGAGGTGCTTATGGCAGCTGAATGGCCTTGGGATGTCCCTACTCATGGGGACCAAGAGCAGGGAGCAGGTTCAGGCTGGGCATGGCTTTGCCCACCTGTTTCTGAGGCTACATCTGGTTACATATCTCTTTATGGTCAAATTGTCTCCTCCCTCATGCAGAACAGGATGCTCTTGTCCTTGCTGCATCTTGGGAATGGGCCCTGCCACACCTGAGACCTGCCTTTGTGTAGGGGAGAGCAGGTTGGCACTGGCAGAGCTGGGCTAGGGCCCTGTCCACCTACTGCAGGCACAGCTTGGATGCTGCTGGGTTTGCTCAACCTCACCCTTACTCCCAGTGTCTCCCCTCAGGTCCTGCCCCATCCCACTGAAGAGCTTTGCTCAGCACTACACCCAGAAGGCAGCCAAGTCCCACGTGGGCTTCCTGAGGGAGTATGAGGTGAGAGCTGTGCTGGGCAGGGGGCAGAGAGCACTGACATGACCATTTGCACTGGGGGGGGGACCTGGTCAGGCTGGGGGATACCCAAGAAGTGCCCCCTGAGTGGGTCCCATGCCCCAGTTTCCATGTGCCTGGGTGTCCTGGCAGTGTCACCTCTCTGTGGCATGGTGTCCCCAGGCATGTGGCTCCCTCACAAACTTACCAGGCTCTGCCCATGAGCCCTTCCTTTCCCTATGCAGGGTAGGAGCTTATCTGAACACCATTCTCCATCAGAGATGCAGCCATCTCCTGCCAGTGTGGAGCAGACCTGGCAGAGGTCTGCAGACCACCCCTCAGAGGAGCAGACCACCCCCGAGGTGGTCACATAGCAGCCCTGCTAAGGCTTCTGCTTGTGCAGCTATACCCATGCCCCTGCCAAGGCTAGACATCCTCAAAGCTCCCCAGTCCCTCCTGCTCCTCCTGCCCCTTCCCAGCTCACAGCTTCCTCCTCCCACTCTTACAGACTCTCCTGGAGGTTGTGAAGGAAGAAGCAAGCTCTGCAACACCATCTTCAGGCAACCAGCAGGCACAGCCCTCTGCCAGCATCCTCCCTTGTAAGTGCTCTGGCACCTTGCATACCCTTCCTGGACCTGCCTGGAGCTGGGCTGGACCTGGGCCAGTGCTCCACAGGAGCAGGGAGTATTTTGGCACTGCAGTGAGTCTACAGAGGTGTTTTGGGGGGTGGAGCACATGAGGGATGGGCCTGAGATAGGTGGGTTTATTCAGCCTGGAGAAAAGGGGACATCTTGCTATCTTCAGCTACCTGCTGGGAGGGCACAGAGAAAATAGAGGTGCAGCATGGAAGGACAAGAGGGGTTTGTTTTGAAGAGAATCCAACTCAGGATAAGGAAAAAGCAGTACCTGTGAGGGTGGCCAACCACTGGATCAAGAGGTCCAAGCTGCCATCCTTGGAGCAAGGCAGCTCTCCTCTGGCTGAGACACCAGGCAGCCTGCTCAGCATGTGTCTGCTCTGAGCAGGAGGCTGGGACAGAGACCTGCCATGTGGGTACCAGTGTCCCTGAGCTGAAGAGCAGCACTGCAGAGGGGGAACCCCTCTACAGAGAGATGGGAATGGGAGGCTTGGGTCTGTGTGGCTGTGTGAAGCCTGGTGGTTGGTCTGCAGGAGCTGGGTGAGCCAGAGTCTACCCTGGGTCCCTCCAGCTCCCACATCTTTTGCAGATGATCGCTCCAGAGTGAAGTTTTCCCTGCTGGGACAGAGCCCCTTCTCAGGTCTCTTGCAGGTGTGGCACGTCCCGGTGAGTCCTTCCCCCAGAAGCAATGCCCACCCTGGGCCTGGGTCCCTCAGGCAGAGAGGGATGCTCCCCTTCCCACACCATGCTCCTCCTCCTCTCTACCTAGTTCCTGCATCACTGCCTCAGTGACCCAGTGTGGGGATGTGGGGATGTGGGGATGTGCCTTCCCTCCCCTGCCCACTTTGGGTTGTCCTCAGGTCCTTCTCCTGGTGCTTTCTCCTCTCTCTTTGTCTCCTGACCTCTTGAGCTCCCCTTCTTTTCCTGCTCCCTCCTGCAGCCACCTGGGCTGTTGGGGCACCCAAGCCACCCTGTTCTGCAGGAGAGTGATGTTCTTGTTCCCTATCCAGAGCTGCAGCTCCAGCAGGGAGTACCTGGCTGTCCAAGGGCCTGACAAGGTGACCATGGAGGACTTCTGGACCCTGGTGTGGGAACAGGATGTTCACACCATCCTGACACTTCTCCCCTGGCAGGAGCAAGGGGAGGTAAGGCACCCTGTCCTCCTGTGCCATGGCAGAGCAGGATCTGTTTAGTGGAGCTGGAATCTAGCACAGCTTTGAAACTGGAGCTCTCTTCCCTGCTCCTGGGTACAGATCCAGCTTAGCCAGAGCTGAACTTTCCCTGTGTCAAAGTGCTTCCACTGCCATCATGGGAGACAGGTTCTGCCTGCCCTGGTGTGGCTGTGGCCCTTGGCTCAGCTGGCACTGGCATGGTATGGTGCCCAAAGATGGGGCTGTGGTGCCACACAGATGCTCAGAGGGCTGGAGCAGCTGCCCTGCTGAGAGAGGCTGAGGGAGCTGGGCTGGTTCAGCCTGGAGA
>VZTU01013464.1:0-18262 GCA_013400835.1 Zapornia atra
CAAGCCCTACTAAAAAGTTTGTCTTCATCTTTCTTATAAACTTCCTTTAAGTAAAAAAATCATAGAATCATAGAATGTGTTAGGTTGGAAGGGACCTTTGACCAACTTCCCTGCAGTAAACAGGGATATCCTCACTAGATCAGGTTGCTCAGAACCCCATCAAGTCTGACCTTGAATATCTCCAGGGATGGGGTTTCTACTGCCTCTCTGAGCAACCTGTTCCAGTGATGTACCACACTCATCTTGAAGAACATTTTCTTAATACCCAGTATCATTCTAGTTTAAAACCATTTCCCCTTGCCCTACTGCTACATGCCCTCGTGAACAATGAACAGGCAGGACTTGCCCTTGGTGAAGCCACGCTGTCTCGAGTCACTTCTTTGTCCTCCATGCACCAATCTGTGATGATTAAAGGAACATATATGGCTTATTTCACTAAATCTTATAAACTGAAGTTGGCAAATAGGAAATTAAGATTGACAGGTGAATTATAATTAACTGTGGAGCCAAGGTACTGGTGTCAGAATGTGATAAGTAGTTTTGTGTTGAGGCTTTCAGTTTAATGCATTGTAAAATCAGTTGACCATCACCTTTGGATCAGGATATTCAGTTCCTGAGCTGATTCCCAGAATACTTGTATCTTACAGGGAACATGTACATAACTTACTGCTTAAGGTAATTTAAATGATTTAATTGGAAATTCTCAAATGAATAAAATTAAGCATATACTAGAGTGTCTTAGGGAATCCTAAGCAGGAAGGAAAGAAAAGAATTAGGTTCCCAATAGGAACATTAATACAGCTATATTGCATTTACTACATGTATTTATGATGCTATACACATTTAATAACATAAACCACAATATGTTAAACATTTTACAAGAAAAGCAAGCATAGTTTCAGTTTTTCAATGCTATTCTGGGCCTTCATGGCAGGTTTTCTTAAGGGAGTCTTGAGAATTTTGTTGTGTATGTTTCAATGAGCCCTTTTTGTTCTTTCTTATGCAAACAGTCAAAGTGGCAGCAGCTTCTGCTAGCTGTGCTAAGCTGTGCATGGAGAATGAGAAGTAATGGCGCAAAATTGTGGAGCAGTCTGTATCATTTCACATTGAAATCTTCAGTAAGAACAATAGAGTATGCAAAGGTGATGGCCTGATGATACCTTTGTGGGAGGCAAAATGGATAATAATAATAATAATAATAGTAATGCAATTCAAGAAAAATATAGCATTAAGTATAGGAATCATTGAAATAGAATAAAATACATCAGCTCAAAGTATAAGCATTATGTATATCCAAACCCAAAACTTTAGACTCTAAGGTAAGAATTTATCAGGTGGAATTTAGAGGAAAGAATAAAAAGTATGCTAACAATCACAAGACTGAAGCAGCTATTTGACACTGAAAAAAAAAATTAGGACTTTAGTATTTGAGATACAAAAATACATCACAGTAGTAGTACTTCCTTAAGAATATCATGTGAAAGTTTAGTCATCCTGTTCAAGAAAAAAAATAATTCAGATTGGGACAATTGGATGAGACAACTGTCAGAATTATCAAGTTGGTTTTTTTTATATAGGGATTAACATATCCTGATTTGTGTGGTTTCCCAAAAGAAAAGAAAGAAAAAAAACCCATTCTTTTAAATGCATAACAGACAGGCATTGGCAAGACTTATATAAACAACAATAATTTAAAACAGATAGAATTGATTTAGAATGGAAACCAATAAAGTAGAAGCCTGAAATTTCAAAGGTGTAGGTGCCCAAAGACTGAAACTTTAAATAGTGTTTGACTAGTACTAGAACCCAAAATCTTAACATTTCAAGGTAGAATAACTGGAATTTTGGAAAAGATTATGCATTGCAGTATCAGAGGATTAAACTTTATGACAAAATTATTGGCTGTAGTTAGCCATACCTTCTGTAGACCTTAAAAAAAGTGAGAAGCTAAACAAAAGTTTATACACCAAGTAAGAAGCACTTTTCAGGCATTCTGCTTCCTGCATCGACACCCAGATTTAAATGTCATCCATTTTCTGACCATGAACTCTTTTGTGGTTAGGATCCTTCTCAAAATAAAATCCTGTACAGAAACAGTGTCGTATCTTTTTTCAACTTCAATATACACGCCCCTATGAATAAAATAGTTTTAGCTCAAAAGACTGAATGTCAAGGCAGGTTTTAAAAACTAATGTTGGGAATGAAATACTTTTCAGCAAGACAATGAATGCCCTTGAAGTCCCCCCAAACAATCCAGCTAAACTATTCCACAATAGTTAATATGTACTAGCACTTAAATTTAAGATCATGAGCCATGGCTGTTACAATAAGTTTACACTGGCTTCGTTCCATTGACTTCATGAAGACATATGAGAAATGAATGTGGTGCTGCTCAGAATTAAGCCTACGCTAGGCTTAACTTTTAAAGAAGCCGTCTGAGCTTGTGCAAGGAAATATCAATACAGCAAGCAATGCAGGAAGTAATATTCTGTGGCCTCAAATAAGATTTCGTGTCTTTTACAGTGCAAGTCTGTGAATGGATATTTTCCATTTTCCAGAGCTCCATATAGTAAATGAATCACCATTACAATGGGGTTTGTGTTTTCGATTTTTTTATTGTACCAGATCATTAACACTTTAACATCCTGTATTACAAATCTCCAGGTCTTAGAGCATTTGGAAAACACTTGAAAATATGTCCAGCTGAAATTTATGTCAAAGCTCTTAATTGCATCTCAAATTAATTATCTACATAATTTCCATAATATATATAAAAGCACATTATTACTATTTGCTGAGTCTGAATTGCAATGAAAAAAAAATTTCAAAAGAAAATCAAGGTTTTTAAAACTTTCAATGTATCTTAAAAACACCTATGGGGAAAACAGTGAAAGGTAATATTTCCTTTCTAGAAATGAGAGATTTTTAAAACTGTGTTATGTAACAAGCCAAATGTGTCTGAGATAAGAAAAAAATATACTGCTGAATTAAGAAATAATATTTTCTTCAGTGTTGTTTAATAATTGTACTTAAACAAAATATCCTTAATAATGTTTCCAGAAGAGGCCCATCTCTCCAAACTTTTGAATACTCTCCAAGCCTGACACGCATTTGAGGAGCTCCCTGCGAAGGTCCTTGCTGTGTTATACAGCCATGTCCTCAAGTCCCCAAGAGCCCAGTGGCAGATAACTCTGCTTAGAAACAACTCTTCCAGAACTGGCCAGGTAAAATGCTGGCTTCAACAGGAGTTAAAAGATGCACAGACCAGTCTAATATTTAAATCCCTGTGACAAAAATCCAAAGAAAACTTCAGTGCAGGAAAATGGTGTAATTCCTCCTTTTGGGGACATATTTATGCTCAGCTCCTGAAGTTTAGGATCAATTTACAGCAACTTGTAATATACACCAATTAATTTGCTTTGCTGTGTCAGCTACATGCCCACAGTATAAATGCAGAAAACTGTATTTCAAAAAAAATAGTGTTTCACTAGTAACATATCAGATTCAAGACGAATTTGAGGCTGCGTTCTCAGTATATTCTGAATCCCTCATTATTTCATTACCTAAAATTGCAGTGGTCATATTTTTTGCCTAGCCCTATTCAGACTTGCTGCACAACCTGAATTTCATCCATTAAGCAGACTGAGGATATTCCTACTATATTGTTAGTGTCATTGTCAGCAATGATTTATGTTTAAGAGAATGTGGGCAAATGTGCTTGGTTTCGTATGTGGTGGTATTGTCCAGAAACTGGTTCTCATTGGTGGAAAAAAAGATATCATTTCATTGTAAATGAGTTGTCTATTATCCTCTACTTTAGCTTTATTAAGGGCTGATAATTACTGTGCTAGCCCTGCTCAGTATGTATTATTTCATGTCTTGTTATTAACTGCTGGAATTACAATCCTTGCAGTTTGGAAAGGTCTCAATACTCTTTCATTCGACAGATGGCTAACCAAAATCTGTGTAAGTCTAAGCCACGAGGAAAAAAACCCTTCAAAGCATTAGCGCCAAGAACAATGAATACTACAGATTTCAGAATATATGGGTATTTTTAGTATTATACTGCAGCAAACAATAGAGGAGAAAGTCAGGGTTTCTGTAGTGCTTTTCTCCTTACACTCCTAAATGACATGGATCAAGTAGGATGCAAATAGGTCATCTCCATGTGCTGCAGAGTCCTGGTACCACTTTTCCACATTAGATGTCTCCTGCCATGTTCTTTGGAAGACGTAGCTTCTAATTTACTTCCAAGCAAGTTGATGTGCAATAAGACCTTTCAATTCTCATTCAGAAAATCTGACTTTAATCTGACCTTTTTAATGCCAGTGCAGTTTTATGCCTGTCCAGACAATTCTTCAGGACTTGGACCTCCATAATTACTTCCATCAGGGTAAGGATTATAGGAAAAGGTAATTGGCTTTCATTATAACACAGGGTAGCTGGAAAACATGAATGAACTTTTGAAAACAAATCTGAAACCTTCAATATGGGTAGAAGCTGAAAACAACTGCTTTAATTTTAACTTATGCTACTGAAATAATAGAGGAGAAGAGATCAGTTGTTAAACAGTGGAAGAAAGCGGCATGTTATCAAAGGAGAGGTGGTAAGGCATTAGAGCTTTCTCTATGAGTGGTTAATTACTGCTTACAGAAAATTGAGGGGTTAGCTAAAGATCTGTGATTTTTATAACCAGCAGTTTGAACAATTAATTATTCTTGAGAGCCCAAAATAATTATTCTTCCTCTGAAATTGTCAGACTGATTTAAGCTTACCAGCTTGAAGACTGGGATGCTTATCATCTTGCATAAGAGGTCAAGATATGGCTTTAGTTTGGGCCCAGATAGTAATTTTGTGGATTTAACCACTTTTAGCCCTGAGACACACTGTTGTTTAAGAGTAGGTGGTAGGCCTGCTCAGTCACTGCTAAAAATTCTCTCTATACACTTGCTTTATGGTGTTCATATGTAGCTAAACACAGGGAGCATTGGTTCAATGTGATTTCAGATTAAAGGAGCTCTGTCGGGTTCTTCAAGCAGGTGGAGCTGAGAGGGCAAGATGAGGAGGGCGAGTCCCCACATCCCCCAGGAACAATTTGAGGAAGAAGATGTTCCTTCTGCTGCAAAGGGATGACCTCCTGGCTTGTCATGCTGTCCATTTTAGTCCCAGCAGCTCTGTTTTTAGTAATGGTGGCAGGGTATCACTAAGTGACTACTGCTTTTCTCCACATGCAATCTGTATGTTACAAATTCCCAGCAATGTCTTCTACTTGCCTGTTATCACCTTAAACAAATCGCTCACTCCAGACCTTATCTTTCATTCCTTCCTTTTTCAAATCAGATCTTGCATTGTGTTCAACGGGACCTTTGTTTGATTATGAAGAGTTTAATTTGAAAAGGAAGAAAGATATATTTTATTGTTCTCTGATCATTGCTATGGCATTCATTCTCAAATGTAGCACAGAAATTTCTTTCAAAGTTACTTTCTAGTTTGGACAAAATTATTCTAATCAATAAAATTGCTTTCTTTTTTTGTCAGAAATACTCAGTTCCATCTATGCATGACAATAAGAAAATGCTATAACCCTTATGCTAAGAGAAGATAAATGTGATTCACTGGATATTGAACGATAAGAAACATAACGTGACATTGACTGATTTGCAGAAAGAAAAGAAAATAAATGATACAGCTTTTTCTTAACTCTGCCTATCAAAAATCTAAACCACTATGTTGTTATGTAAATAAAGTATGGTTAGCCTGAAGCTGAGAAGTACGGCTAATTGCATGATTTTCCAAGACAAGCCATGGTAATTTGTTCCAATGTTTGCATTCCCATTTTTATGAGTTTCTCTAGTTTCCAGAAAGTTTATAATTCTGTTCTAAATCTAATTTAAAAAATTATAGTGAGTCCTGGCTTCTAACAAATGCCAAACTGTATGACCTTCAGATTTTTACTGTACTTATTGTACAGTATGTCTTTAGTAAGAACAATATCTTAATGTGTAAAGCAACTCAACAACAGCAGTATAATAGAACATTGATGGACTGACTGGACACAGCATTCCTACATTAGAGAATGTGAGCTCATGTGAGTTCTAGATATATAAAAAAGAGGAAGCCAAGAGATATTAATTAGGCAGATTGCAGATTGCCTACCCTCTACACATATATGTACAGATTTGTACTGATTTCTCTTCCTTATTCTTCCAAAATGATCAAAAATATGCTTTACCCTGGGGTAAATGAAAATTCAAACACAAATCATGTAGATACAAACTCTCAGACTTTTCTGCATTTCAAAGATTTCTGTTTGACAGTGAGTCTTAAACATGAACTGATTGGCAAAATAATACCTACTGCTTTGTAGAAATGAAAACCAAAACAACTAACATGTAAGTTGAATGCCCCTGAGATTCAGTCAACTGCCTGGTTGCCAAGTTCTGCGGTTAAGAAGGGTCACACCTACCTGGTAACACTGAAGAATGAGAAACCCATGAAACAATCTGTGTTAGTTGAGGACAATATGCTAATATCAAGAAATGCTATCTTAATCTTTTAGAGATGCTACTTGATTGCTAACTGGAGGTAAAGCATTTTAGAAAAAGTTAAACTAATAAGCTCAAAAATAACAATTAAGGAGAGCTGAGAGACAAATATGATCATCAAAGAAAGAATTGGCATTTTATTTCATTGATAGCTCTTTCAATTATTTTGATTAGTTCAGACACAGCTTTTATTAGTTTATGTGTCACCTGTTATCCCTGGAAAAAGGAAAGTGTCTGTCATAAAGTGAAACCTCATAACTTAGTATTTTTTCTTTTTATAAAAAGGTGGTAATAAAAGCAGAAAACTAACCATTTCTCTTGGTGATTATCACTGTTCCAGAATATGTTAAGTGAATTGAATATTATATTGTGCAAATTTAGTATTTAACCTGATCTCCTTCATCATGAGGCAGAGAACATTTATGTATCCAAAGCTGTACACTTGAATAATTATTTAATAGCCATAAACAATGGCTCAGCCAAGTGGTGATTATCTGTAGAACAAATTATTTTTAGGAGACTGGATGTTCATTATACTAGATTGTTAAATGTCTTCAATTATGCTTATGATAAGTTTTAATGGAAATAATATTTTAGGGGATTTTTTCACAGACCTTTGTTACTGTTAGTGTGACTTTTGAACTCATCATTCATTTTTCTCGTTTTCAGAAATGTTCCCTATCTTATGCATGATCTTTACCCATGCTTATAACTGCACACAGACAACATTTGAGTCTTTTAACTATTTATCTCTTTGCAGTTGCAAGGCAAAGTACACAGGCAAAGCAAATTATACAAGGAAAAACATATTCAGTCCTCCATTTCCCTTCTCAGTTCCCAAAGATGCTTCTAGAGAGCAAGACCCTCAAGGAAAAGAGACACTTTCAAAATAAAGGGCGAAGGGGAGGATTCTTCAGTGCATACAGGTCAGTCTGGTTCCATCTAGGCCAGCTGAGGCATTACAGATTTACATCAATGTTCAAAAGCATCTGGTCTGGGGACACTGCAATGCCAGTCATTACCATATGCCTGCAAATTACTGGCTTGAAGGTTACAGATTAAATAAAAATAATAATAATGTAGATTTGTATCTTGTCCCTCCTCATTAGATACACCTGTCAATATCCATAAACAGCTGCAGCAAGTGACACTATTTATGAATTATTAACAAATAAATACTTGATAACAACCCCAAGTAGGTAGCCTGCCTAACAGGACACCATTAAGGAAACTCTCCGTGAAGGACAATCTCTGAGTAATAGACAGCAGAAGCTGCTCAATTCTCTCTTTAATGTAAATGTTATAGTGATCACAGGATTGTGGTTTGGCATTTATGTTGTAAGAAAACACCATTTCTCTTTGAATACTCCATCTATTAATTGGTTTCTAACAGCTCTAAAATTCTCAGTTACATACAGCTCTCCTTGGAGTTTTGGCTGTTAACAGATGGGGCTTTTTTTGGGATCATGATCAACTGTTTACTACAGCTCCCCATCCAGGCACTACCTTTCCCTCTGATCCATACATGCTTGGCTGTTTGAATGCTGCTTAAACCACTCAAAGTAAAACCAGACTAAATTTAGCAGTTTAAAGACCAGCCTTTTGCACTTTGGAAAGGTGCACAGAGTTCATTCTCTGGCCAAGGAGAAAAGCAGCAGGGCATAACATGACATGACTAGGCACCCTTTCATTCAAAATACAGTGGCTTCACCCAGGGTGTCTGCAGAAGAGTCCATCTGTTGCTCCCTAAACCCATGAGTGTAACCAGAGATGGTCTGATGTCTGCTTAAAACCATTCCAGAGAGAATGCTGACAATCCATCAACAAAACCGGTCCAGGGCACTGTTTAGACCTAAGTCCTAAGTTCTCTCCTTTATCTGGAATCAAGAGATATCTGTCCTCAGGTACACAACTCTTCCCCTTTCCCTTTTACTGGTGAGCATGCAGAGGACGGCAGCTTGCTGCTGCTTCACAGTTAGCTCAGGCAAGAAAAACCACTGTACCTACAAATGCTCGTCATGATGAAAAGCAATCCAGATAGATGCTAATAAGATTCTGTATAAAGAAATCTCTTCATTTTCAGCTTAATTATTTTGAGATTTAAGAAAAAATACAACCTTGCTGCATTAAAAAAACCACCTCAGCAAAAACCACACCCCAAACCCGGACACAAAGGGGAAAAACCCCACTAATTTGTTTCCACAATCAAGTAGTCAAAATAGGGAAAATGTCTAAACAAACAATGCCTGTTGGATTTTATTTGATATGTTCAATAACAGAAATGCCAAGAAATATGTCTAATTTCTTACAGTGTTTCAGGGATGTGAAAGGACTGAAGGACAGCATTCCTTCACTGGAGGCACCAACTAACTTAAATAATAATGCATAGCATTAGCATGGCAGCTTAAAGCATACATCCATATGTGTGAAGGAAGGTGTCATGCTGTCCTCAACCTAAGCACACCAGCTGCATGTTCAGCTTGGATATTTGAAACTTGTCAGACCTTACACAGGTTACAAGAAATGACCCTCATCTCCATGTCAAGCAGTCAAAGTTTAGTTATTGCTGTGCTTTGTAAGCTGTCTTTTGTCTTTTCACCATTTTATAAATGGATAATTTATTACCTAGCTTTGTACTCTACTTGTATTTCCTATGAAATTATTCTAGAAAAACAAATATTTCTGTGGATTCTCTCTATTTCTCTGAATGATCCTGGCTCATAAATTGAAAGTCCTGCCAGTCATAAACTGAGTGACTTCCTCCAGCAAAATACTACAGGACACTCTCTGAAGAAAATGTAAACTATTCACATTGTTCTAATCCCATCAGTCTTTACACATGGGACAATACAATATTATGCTTAATTAATTTACTTAAAGAAGAACATCAGACCATTAAAGGTCTTAAACTATTCATAATGAAAAAGAGAAATTAAGATTAAAACTTTCAGCATAAACACTCCCAACTGTCAGGCTTTGTGTTTGGAAATACCTCACCCAGGAAGTCCCAAATTTGGAGGTAAAACAAGTCAAAAACTTTCTTCCCAAAGTCTTGGTTATTCTAGTCAGGTGTCAAGTTCAAACTGCCCTTTTTTTCCTCCCTTGATTACATTCATCATGTGGATGATCAGTTGAGTAGAGAAAACAAAAACCAGTATAAAAAGACTTTCTGTTCTGTTGTGCTGTTTCTTTTTTTTTCTTATTTATACTTACAGTGATATTTGGCTGAGATCATTGACTAGAACTTATCAAACATTGTTGGAGATGTAGCCTAGAGCTGACTAAAACCTGTATTCAATGTCAATAAAAAAGATTAATGTCACAGACTAATGCAGTGCACTGTATGCTTTCAAACAAAACTTCACTGTCACTCATATTGCCCCCAAAGACTTAGTCTAAGAAAATACTATAAACCATAATTTAAGAGTAATAGCTTCACACAGTAGTTCTCATGCCTATAAAATGAGGTTTCCTTAGCAATTCAGCCCATCCTGGCTAATGTGAAACTCCATCATACTCTGCAGATTGGTTTTAATATGTGCCTTGCCCCACTTTTACTATGTGCCTTGCCTGAAGCAAATTTGAAAGCCCAAATCCTTGTTCTGTGCAGGTTCATTGGAATCTTCTAATTGATTTCGGTGAGACCACAGCAAATTCTCTGAGTGGTCTCTCAAAGTAATGTTATTTCAATTTCTCTTAATTTAGTATCATTTCCATGTATTTCCCCTTATGTCTCAGCTGTATGGAAAGACAGTTCTGGTTAACGAAAGGTGTGCAATTTGTGGATATGCTGCTTTTATGAGTTACAGCTGTATCTATAGCCTGGAAGCTATTTAAACAAAACCTAATTTTTGAACACTTTTAATTATTGCAGTTGGATGGGCATAAGGTGTAAATTTTCCTTTGGACCCTGAACTCACACATGTTCTGTTATATTGCAATTATTTGACAAGATTTTCATAGGGGTGGGGCTGCAGGTTTTGTCTCTGTGAGAAGACACTAGGAACTAACACCATGCTGTTGTACACAGCTGGTTCCAGATGGCTCCAAAGTAGACCCACCATTGGCCAAAAGTGAGCCCATCAGTGATACTAGTGGTATCTCTCTTGTAATGTATTTAAGAAAAGGTAAAAAAAAAATAAAACAAGAGCCCTACAGCAGCTGTGAGAAAGAACAGACAACATGAGAGAAAAAG
This sequence comes from Zapornia atra, assembly GCA_013400835.1. Lineage (NCBI taxonomy): Eukaryota > Metazoa > Chordata > Aves > Gruiformes > Rallidae > Zapornia > Zapornia atra. The sequence goes on from VZTU01013464.1 coordinate 10,741, forward strand.
CCTTGCAGTCACCCAGGTCAGATAAGGAGGGGCTACTTCAGGCACAGGAGCAGAGATTACCCTCTAGCCCATGTACATATGATGATGTCACACAGCAGCCCATGGAGGACCATGAGCAGATACAGACCCTGCAAGCCCATGGATGACACCATAATGCAGCAAGTGGACATGTCCTGAAGGAAGCTGGCACCCATGGACATTCTATTCTAGAGGAGGAAGCTGTAGCTCATGGACAAAAGACCATACAGGAGGTTTTCTGGCAGAACCTGTTACAGATTAGGGTTGAACTGCCATAAAGCAGATCTGCAGATTATGACCTCGGAGTCCTGATGGACAAGTTATCTATGAGCCAGCAATGTGCCCTTGTGGCCATGAAGGCCAATGGTATCCTGAGATGCATTAGGAAGAGCATGGCCCACGGGTCAAAGGAGGTTATCTTCCCCCTCTACTCTGCCCTTGTGAAGCCACATCTGGAGTACTGTGTCCAGTTTTGGGCTCCCCAGTTCGTGACAGACAGGGAACTACTGGAGAGACTATAGCATAGGTTCAAAAATATGATGAGGGACTGGAGCACCTCTCACATGAGAGACCTGGTGTGTTTAGCCTGGAGATCTGATCAATGCTTATAAATATCTAAAGGGTGGATGTCAAGAAGAAGAGGTAAGACTCTTCTCAGTGATGTCCAGTGACAGGACAAGGAGCAATGGGCACAAAATTTAACATGGAAAATTACATATCAATATGAGGAAAAAACTTCTTATCTATGAGGGTGACAGACCACTGGGACAGGCTGTTGTGTAGTCTCCTTCTCTGGAGATATTCAAAACCCACGTGGATCTGATCCTGTGTAACCTGTTGTAGGTGGACCTGCTTTAGCAGGGGGTTGTACTAGATGATCACCAGAGGTCCCTTGCAATCCTGACTGATTCTGTGACCTGTGACCCATGGTGGATACATGCAGGAACAGTTCACTCTTAAAGGACTGTACCTTGTGTAAAGGGTCCATGTTGGATTGGGGAAAGAGCATGAAGAGGAAGCAAGAGTAGAGACAAGTTTTATGGACTGACCACAACCTCTATTCACAATCACCCTGTGCCTACTCTGTTATTATTTGGGAATAAATTAAATTAATCTTCCCCAAGTTGAGTCATTTTTGCCCATGATGGTAATTGGTGGATGATTTCCCTGTGCTTTTCTCAACTCATGACCTTTTTGTATTATTTTCTCCCGCTGCCCTGCAGAGGAGAGAGAGTGAGAGAACATCTGGGTGGCAGTCAGCCAAGGTTAACCCACCATACCTCTCTTTTTGGAATCGTCCTTGTCTTGGTAGTTTCCTTAGGAAGTGGAGAAGTATTGTCTGAAGCTTGAGGCATTCAATTATCCCTGAAAAAATACACCAACATTTCTTAACTGTTTCTTAACTGGTCGTTAACTGATATTTAATTGATTTACAGCTATCTTCACTCCACACTTGCCCCAGAAGAGCTAGTCACTCTCTAAATCTTGGCTGTTGCATAGTCACTGCAACAGTTTTGTTTTAATAAGACGGTGGCACGAGGATGAGGAGAACTGACAGGGTAGCAATGACACCAGCAGTCAAGACTCCGCATGCTAGAGTTCTTGTGGTGGTACATGATAAAATGTGATACTATTTCTCCTGGCTCAGAGGCAGAAATCACTTGCCAAATACAGCAGAGATTTTTATTATTGTTATTTGTTTTGTTTAATGGCCAGAAATCTGTCATTCTTTCTACTTCCAAAATACTTTGCCACTAATCAAATGGATATGCTCTCACAGCTGTAATAATCTTAGCCATATCCCGAGATAAAAACTGCATGAAAAATGTTGCTCACTATGACAGAAGCAGTCAGATATTTTGATTCAAAAGCTTGCATTCGTGGATTGCTTTTCATGATGCTTCTTTAGATAATACCTTCAATTTCCCTTGTCCAGTGTATTGATGCATCTCTAATGGATTATCTTTTACTGCTGAGGTGCTTGACTGTCCTTGTATGCTACAGCAAAACCGCCCCCGTATAATGATGTTTTTCTTACTGATGCTGGAGCTGTGAGAGAACCATGCACGTGGTGGTCAGCCAAGGCATGGCTATAAAATATAATTTTCACATGTGTTTGGCTTAGTGCTTAAACACTGTTTAATTTATGGTTAAATGTACTAATGTACTTTGTTAACAACTCTGCCTTTGAAGAAGGGCTGAAGGACTGATAAAGAGTATGTTTTGCTAAAAAGTATCCTTGGAGAAGAGCTGAAAGGCTGATAAAGAGGAAACATCTTGCCCCAGCAGGTGCCAGAGCTGGGGCATTGCCAGAGAGGCCTGAAATGAAGAAAACTGGATGAAAGGTGAGGGTGGCAGAGCGACTTCCCACCCAATTCAAGGACTACGCAAATGCCCCCCACACACCTTCAAGGAGCATGTCTGCTAATTTGAATATGCTTGACCAACAGTAGATGATGCATTAATTACTAATTAATATAAACTTATGTAGGCTTTTCTAATCCTGTACCAGGATAAATAGGTTGTAAATTCTGTGTGTAGTGCGCTGGCTTTGTGGAATGACCACCCAGCACCCATCTCTGTGCAGACACAGAATAAACCAAACACACACTCTGTGTGTGCATTGGTGTACTGCACATGGGGTAGCAACCTCAGTTTTGGGGCAACAACAGCAAGGTTTCCCCCAGGCACTTTGATAATGTGGAAATGTCGTAGGAACAGGTTCCAGGAGTGGTCTTAAGTGGTTCTTTGTGACAATTCAAGTCTTGAAACTCACTCCACTACAGATTAATGTGTTGAGATGACTACACTAGTGTAGGCACCTACAGCCAAAAACATCTATCGCGTTTGTGAGGAAAGAGTTCATCATACCTCACTGGAGAACACCATAAAACTAACACCACCATATTTTTTTACCTAATTGTGTAATCTTCATAATAAACAGGCAAGACTTCATTTGCATGGTACTTTAATTATTATAGACAATGTACGAATGCTTTCCACATGGCCATTTGGCACCTAGCAGCTCAAATAAATTCACCCTAGTCAGTTTACTTTCTAAAAGGTTGTGAACACTAACAGGCCTGATTTATTAATTAATTCTATTACAGAGGGAAAGCAAAGAAAACGTGATAAACTCTGCTTTCACTGGGACATGAAGCATGGCTTTTTGGAAACCGACATTTCAGATGAAAACCTGACAGGAGGTCAGCAACCCCTCACGAGCCTGTGGACACAGAGTGGTCAGAATAAACTCAAACTTCACAGCTTGACAAGACAGACTTTTCCCAAAGGCTAGGTCTGTTAATAACTCCTGCTCACATCAGTTTCCATAATGCTCTGGATAGCTTTTCTATCGTTTCAGTTCTGAAGGAACCATAAGGCATGCATAAGCAACTACATGCTACAAGAAACACAGTGAAGTAAAAAGGATCCTTATCTTAATTGCTCTGGAAGAAAAAGAAATCTGAAAAACCACATTGTTTTGCTTGTCTTTGTCCACTAAATATAATACATATATACAAGCCTCCACTATTCCACACCTTCAGAGTTAATATTTGTAAATATTTTCCCTGACCTCAGAAAAGGTGTTGCAACTCAGTTTCCAACAGCAAAAATCTATGTATCTGCTATTCCACAGTATAGCATCAATATTTTAATCATTGTGAGAAAAATTGAGGTTTTGGGTTTAAAACCAATGAGAAAACCTATCAAGGTGGGATTTTATTTTAATTGTTATTCTTATATTACTACATTAAAAGGCTTGGCATAACTCACTTTTAAATTAAGAACTAGAACTCAGCAAATTGTACGTTAATGTATAAATACAATGATCTAGAAATATAACTTGTTATGAAAATAAAATCCTTTTTACCAGAAATGAATGAAGAAAACAAAAGTGGCAGCAGTTTCTAAGTACGATGAAAACTTCTGGAAAGAAGACACAAATGAAGACAGAAAGTCAATTAGATAAGAGTATTTGAAAGAGGTGAAGGAATGATACTTTAAATAAGCTGATGAGAGAAAAAAGTACCAGAGATCAAAACCAGGCATTAAAGTTTCTGAACATTCACTACTTAAAATAAAAAAAAAAAAAAGGTGGCATAAGGGTAGGCATACAGATGNGCTTTATTTCATGGAAGACAATAAAACATTTTTGAATATGAAATGGCTAAGGATTTTTTTATATATATATATATATATATTTATATTTATATATATATATAAATTCCTGACTGTTGAAGATGTAAAATATATTTTCACTCACAAAAAGGGTAATGTATGAAAAGAAAAAATATTTTATCAAGTTTAGTTAAAAATACTTAAGCAGTTGACCAAATAGGCTAATATCACACAAAAAGAATTTCTCCAATTTACATGGATTTACTCCTGTGTTTAAAAATTTGAGTGGATTATAGTAAGTTACCATACCTCAAACTATTTTAGATAATATCTTTCTTCATATATTTAGATAATATCTTTCTTCATATGTTTCCTTCATTTCAATAATGTCTACTGGTGGGTGTAGGACTCAAGAGCTAGTGGAAAGGAGGAAATATTTAGGTATAAAATTACATTTGTAATTTCCCAGCAGAAAAACTGATAGCACTGCATCTCCAACTGCAGGACACAAAGCCTAAAATAGCAGCCAAATGTGATGTCAAGCAAACAATCACTATTAGTGAAAATGTTACCTATTTCTTCTCTCTTACTTATGCTTCTTGGGTTAGTATTACTGTTGCTGTACGCAGGCAGCAACAATAACTAAACTAACTAAAAGAAATCCCACCTAATTTAATGTTAAAACCTGTTATCACCATAGATTATTGATTTGTTAAAAAACTCTATACATCAATATGTGAAAATATTTGCCAGATTTACTTTATTAGTTTTTCATCATGACCTCAGGCTCATACAGGTTTGACTCCAGTTATTTTGGATCTTGCAGGACTGTAAGATCATTAATTCAGACTATACTGAGGATTTTCTGGAGTAAACTTAAACAAGTGTCCTGAAATACCATAGTTCATAAAACTGCATTTTAAAGTTCCATGTCAGAAGATTTACACACAGCCTCCTGTCAAAGACTGTTACTAAAGTTTTCAGGATCAAAACCACTTAATCACTAAACCTATGAAAATGGAGTGAAGGATATATATTCATTATAGGATAAGTAAAAAAAGGAGTATTCTAGACGTCTTTATAACTTAAAGAGATGCTAATACCTTTAACAAGACCTTCTACATGCATTGCACCATTTAGAAGAGGTAAAGGAAAGTCATCTCACAAGGTAATGGGATTGCAGATGCATATAGGACTTTATAGGATGTGGCTTGCACTGTGTTTAGAGAAAGAATATGGAACAGCTTTTTCCTTATGTGACTGTGCTCTTTCTTTAGCACTTGATAAAAAACAACTAAAAAAATAAGGCCCATATGTTAAATAATTATAGAAACATGCACTAAAATGTACAAAATTGCATTATCTATAGTTGCCAAATACTGAAAAAATGAAAAATGAAACAATTTTACATTTCTAGCTAATGTTTTTATCCATTTCTCTTTATTTCTGATCCATGTCAAGAGAAAGAATTAATTACTTCATTGTTGCGAGTCTTTTGACTTTGGCAATGTTCCCTAGAGGATTCTATCCAAGATTTTCTCTTGTGAATCCATGCAGAATTTCTTGAATTTTTTGTTAGTCTATGCACAGGAGACATATCAAGTGAGACACATAGTAGTATCCCCCTCCCCATTGGGGGCTGGCATTGGCTGTATCGGACATGGAAGAAGCTTCTAGCAGCTTCTTAGAGAAGCCGCCCCTCTAGACACCCCCGCTACCAAAACCTTACCATGTAAACCAAAGATATTCCACCCTTGCTTCTGTGAATCACATCTTTGTCATTACAATCCATATTTATCATACAATCTTCACAAACCTTTCTCACATCAACAGAAAATTATTTCCCACTCCAAAATCAAAATAACATCATCACAACACCAAATGAAGGTGGACAATTTACATACAAACCACCCCTCATCCCTTCATCACAATTACAAGAAATGAAATTTCCCAAAATAATTACACTCTCTAACATTGTTCAGTCCATTACCTCTTCTGATTACTGTCCCTTTCTCCAATTTCTCATTGCCCCATATTGGATGACAAAAAAGGGCTGTGGTGGATTGAAACTGGCTGGAGACCAGGTGCCCTCCAAAGCCGCTCTATCGTGGGGAGAGAAAATTTAACAAAAGGTTCATGACAATGAACCTTTAACAAGTGGTTCTCACTTCTCACAGAAGCCATCCCTGTAGGTCCCCCTGCTACCAAAACCTTGCCATGCAAACCCAATACAACCATAGCCTTACATCAGGCACTGCGCTAGGAACGGTCTAACCATAGTAGAGAATGATTGATTCTTGAAAGCAAAATCACGAGTTTTACTCCTTTGTGAAAGGTTTATGCTGTCAACCTAAAAATGTAAACAAGAACACCAGAATCATAATTTATTAGGAGATGGTAGGAAGTGCAATGAAAAAGAACATGTCCATATTTCTTCTTCCTTTTATGCTTCATCCTACCCAATAGTAGGGGAATAGTAGCTGTTGTTAGCTCAGATACCACAAAATCTAAAGTAGAAGGTATTATTGTTCCTCTTTATGGTTATGAATGAGTATAATACTACTAAATTTATTCTTAACAGAAAACCTGCTAATATGTGATACTATTTTCACTGTTTCTATTGAAAAGAGATTCAGCAGTGAAGGTTGGGAAGTTAACTAGTGCGATGGATATATTTCTGTGTGCGTCTAAGGGATGTTGATTAAGAACATCTGACTAATTTGTGATCAGTATTTCAAAACAGAAGATACACCTGTTTTACATAGAGCCATATTCTATCATTCTTATGTTGAGTTGGCAATACCTTAGGGACCACTAGCAATGTAAGGAGTTAATTAATGTGAATAACATGATGGAATCTGACCCTATATGATTTTGCTAATGTTTCTGCTAAGTATGACTGTATCAAATGCCTTCTAGAACCATGATGAAGATCCAAAGGATGTAGAAAGCCTTTCATGATTCCAAACACAACAAAGGCTCAATTGCTGTGAAGATGATTAAAGGCCTGGAGCATCTGCCCTATGAGGACAGGCTGAATGAACTGGGGCTGTTCAGCCTTGAGAAAAGAAGACAGAGAGGGGATCTGATCAATGTTTATAAATATCTGAAGTGTGGGACACAGGGGGAAATAGCCAGGCTCTTTTCAGTGGTCTGTGGAGACAGAACAAGGAGCAATGGCCTCAAGTTGGAGCACAGGAAGTTCTGCACCAACATGTGGAAGAACTTTTTCACAGTAAGGGTAACAGAGCACTGGAATAGGCTGCCCAGTGGGGTTGCAGAGTCTCCTTCTCTGGAGATATTCCAAACCCGTCTGGATGCCTATCTGTGCAATCTGTCCTAAGGAAGCTGTTTTGGCAGGGTTGTTGGACTCAATGATCTC
>VZTU01013468.1:0-16035 GCA_013400835.1 Zapornia atra
CCATCCTATGATTCTCTGATTCTAAGCTGTAAGCTGAAGGCTGTGCTCTGCAGAGGTGGCTGTTTAAGGGCAAAGGACGATAACTGGGTGCTGCCTTAACAGCTTTCCCATCCAACCTGCTCTGCCACAGAAGAAAATCACCCAGTACAACAGGCCTATTTGTATGATATGAGTAAGATACACTTCCTGCAGTAGTAATACATCCTATCCTTGTGGTTGCCTGTGTTAAGTGGTAGGTGCTGCTACAGAGGGGCATCTGCTGATGGCGCGGGGCCTCGGCGTTACACCGTTCTCTACTTGACGTGTGGGAGCGTCTGTGGAGGCAGGAGGAGGGGAGAGGGAATGCAATTCAATTAGCTCCAGATCACTGAATCACTGCCAGCAGTTCTCCCATCTTTTTGGGAAAATGCCAGCACGCTGCAGAGAATTTTACTTGCTGGAACAAGGCTGAGCTCACACATGGATGAGACCGTTGGGGAGCTGCAGGGGTTGAAACACAATCAGAATGCTATGTTTGGAGGGGGGGGGTCTGTTTTGGAGGTACACACTCTAAGGGGGGGGGGTTGTACCCTCAAAGTACAGTAAGCAGTTGCTAATTTAAGGGCTGTACCTGTTATCTTGGCTGCTTACACTGCCTGCTCGCTGGGAAGCAGTCCATGTGCTGTGGCTCCCTGGTCTTTCAGTGTTTAGCCCCTAGATGATCCCAGACTTAAAAATTCAGCTGCTGGGATTGCTGGGGTGATCGTGTTCCTTTTGCTTAGCCTGCCTTTTCACTCAGTCTTATACCTTGCCTTTGAGATGCCAAGCATCTATCCAGGCAGAGTGCAGCAGAATGGGACATCTGTTGTTGGAGAGGGTTCAGAGGAGCCACGAAGATGATGAGAGGGCTGGAGTAGCTCCCCTACAGAGAGAGGCTGAGGGAGCTGGGCTGGGTCAGCCTGGAGAAGAGAAGGCTGTGGGGGGACCTCACTGCAGCCTGCCAGTCCCTGAAGGGAGCTTATAAGCAGGAGGGGATTCAACTTCTGAAAAGGGCAGACAATGGCAGGACAAGGGGGCTGGAGTGAAGCTGGAGGAGGGAAGGGTTAGAGGAGAGATTGGGGGGAAGTTCTGTGCAGAGAGAGTGGGGAGGGGCTGGAACAGGCTGCCCAGAGAGGGGGTGGGTGCCCCATCATCCCTGGGGGTGTTGAAGGCCAGGTTGGCTGGGGCCCTGGGCAACCTTGTGTAGCTCCAGGCCTGGAGGTTGGTGGCCCTGCCTGTGGCAGGGGGGTTGGAGCTCTGTGACCCTTCGGGTCCGTTCCAACCCAGCCCAGTCTGGGATTCTATGATCCTTGACCGCTCTAAGCAGCCCTAACGGGCTTTTCTTCCCATTGTGTTGGTTTTATGTAGCAGGGCTCTGCTGCTGGGACACCCCAGGCCTAACACTGTGGCATTGGCAGAACAGCTGCTTGCTTTGACCCTCTAGCTAAGGCGAAATCCCTGCGGCTGGTGCCCGGGAAGAAGGCGCAAACTAGAGCCACCGCCGCTTCGCCTTCAGTCGCTTGGCAAGGCCTGGTGCTCCTCACTAGCTCACCTTCTAACCCATCTCCACACAGCTGTCTGCTCCCAGGAGGCCATGACAGGGCCCTGCCGGGCTGTGATGCCTCGTTGGTACTTCGACCCTAACAAGAGCAAGTGCATTCGCTTTATATACGGCGGCTGCGGAGGCAACAGGAACAATTTTGAGTCAGAGGAGTATTGTATGGCTGTGTGTAAAAAGATGAGTAAGTCCTGCCTCCCTCTGGCCCCTTTGCAGCTAGCCACTGTCTGTCTGGTGTCTCCTCCTCCTTGCCTAGGTCAAGAGAGGATACTGTGTGTAGCTCCTCCTCTTGGTTCTGGTGTCTGCAGCGGTTCTGTCTGTCCTTTCGCAGCGGGGCTCCTCTTGTCTCTGCTTCTCTAGGTCTTTGGGGTGACCCTTCCTGGCTGGTGGAAGCACCTCACAACGTATGCTGTCTGTGCTCACTGTCAGCTTGCAGCTCTCACCAAAGGGCTCTGTTTTAGGGGTTTCCAGATCTGTAGCAGGGACCATCTCTAACCTCTTGTGGAAACACACATGGAAGGAAGCGCTCACTTTCCCTGGTCCTGTTACCATGCTTGACCTGAAAAGTAGGCTGCTCCTAGCTGTTTCTCCTGCTAGTAGGCATTTTCTTGCTGTTGTATTTTGGGAAGGTATCAGTTGAAGCAGTGTAGAACTCAGATTTCCACTCTCAGCTTGGTTTGAAATCTGAATCGTGACTCAATCCCTGCAGGTTTTGAGAGCTTGAGGTTTTTGGCACTGATTTCAGCCAGCTTTTATGTCAGATGCTAAAACTACCAAAACCATTTTAACCTCCTTATTAATCTTATTGTTGAACTCCAGCACTTCCACTTCAGCTCCCATTAAAGCCTTTTGAAAGGCTTTTTTTTGTGTTATCTGGGGCTTGGCACTCTGAATATGCAGCCATAATCCTGTTTACAAAATGGGCTTCGTGCAAGTGCTTTACATTGGGCTGATCTAACTGAAAGGGTGGAAGAAAAAGATGAGGATTTTTCAGGAGCTTTTTGTGCAAAAGTTGGTTCTGTTTTGGAGCAATTTGGGGCTGGGAAAGGAAAAAAAAAAAGAGTTCTCTGCATCCAAGCCTGGTTGAGAAGTGCCAGAAATGAGCTGTTACAAGCAGTAACGCTGTGTTGCACCTACATTACTGTTTTGTTCTGAAGCATGCCCACTTCCCATGACACCTTGGAGGGTTTTTCCACCCAAATGTTGTTAAAACACTTAGAAGGTTGTGTCTTGACTTTCCCCTTCTGCCCTCCCACTGCTAAAGGGCAGTGATGGAGGGCACTTGTAGGTAGGCGCCACATTTGCTAACCTCCAGTTAACAGAGGTCCCTGGTTACCCAGGATGGGTTATAAATGATGGAGAGTGGCCTGGGGAGCACGTCCACCAGCTCCTTCAGTACCCTGGAGTGGATCCTATCCAACCCCATAGACTTGTGTGTGTCTAAGTGGTATAGCAGGTTGCTAAAACTCTAGCACAGAAACTCTGTTCAGCAGTGGTNGCAGCTGCTTAAAATTGTCAGGTCTGAGGTTTTTTATTTCTCCCTTTGTTGGATTTGAATGTCTTAAAGACACAGGCTGCCCAGTTTATTGGACAAGTCACTGTGTCCCACTGAGCCACCATCTGTTGCTGTCTTGTCTAATATCATTGCCTGTTTAGTCCTGCATGGTGCATCTGGTAAGGGAAGGTAGGCTTGAAGTGTAAAATCCTGGGCAGTGTTTTGCACAGATTTATTGTCAAGCTCCATAATTGTATTAACAATGTCTGGAGCCAGCATGTCAGTGAACAGCTCATGCACCAAAACATCACTGCAGCTACCCAAAGGCAATGGGAAAGGGAGGAGAAAACAAGCTCTTGATTCTGCACTCCCAAGTTGTTCTGTTGCTGGAGCTGAATCACTCTCCTCTCAGAACTAATGAGAAGACCCAACAGGTGCTGGGTGCTGCAGTGCATTGCTGCTGTGGTTTGGGGATGATGTAACTTCACTGAGGTTGGGTGGTAAATTGGCAGCTTAAAGCTACCCAAACAGCCTCCTGGGTAGGTGGTGGGTCAGTAAACTCAGCCTGTCAGGCTGTTAATTCCACAGGCGTGGAGATTTCCTCTCCCTACCTGTCCCTTTGCAAGGCAGGATCAGAGTTTTCCAAAGCTCTGCTTACACTAATCCTCTCTTTGCAGTGCCAACTGATGATGTGGATGTCTACTTTGAAACCCCAGCTGATGACAACGAGCATGCCCGCTTCCAGAAGGCAAAGGAGCAGCTGGAGGTCAGACACCACAACCGCATGGACCGGGTGAGAATCCAGCTTCACTCTCTGCATAGCTGCTGCCCATCTCCTTTTTGGGGGGCAATTGGGACAGAACAACCCCCAGCAGCTACAGGCTGGGGGAGACTGGCTGGAGAGCTGTCAGGCAGAGAAGGACCTGGGGGTGTTGGGTGACTGCAGGCTGAACAGGAGCCAGCAGTGTGCCTGGGGGGCCAGGAAGGCCAAGGGCATCCTGGCTTGTGTCAGAGCCAGCGTGGCCAGCAGGCCCAGGGAGGGGATTGTGCCCCTGTGCTGGGCACTGGGGAGGCTGCACCTGGAGTGCTGGGTCCAGTTCTGGGCTCCTCAGCATCAGAAGGACATGGAGGTCCTGGAGCGTGTCCAGAGAAGGGCAGCCAGGCTGGGGAAGGGGCTGGAGGGCAAATCCTCTGAGGAGCAGCTGAGGGAGCTGGGGGTGTTGAGCCTGGGGAAGAGGAGGCTGAGGGGAGACCTTCTCCCCACCTCCCCTGCCCTGCCCGGAGGGTGCAGAGAGGTGGGGGCTGGGCTCTTCAGCCCGGGGCCAGGAGATGGGACGAGGGGCAATGGGCTCAAGCTGGGCCAGGGCAGGGTCAGAGCAGCTGTTAGGAGAGAATTCTTCCCTGGCAGAGCTGTCAGGGCCTGGCCCAGGCTGCCCAGGGAGGGGGCTGAGTCCCTGCCCCTGGGTGTGTTTAACAGAGGGGGAGATGAGGTGCTCAGGGATCTGGTTCAGCACAGGACAGGAACAGCTGGGACTTGATCTTAAAGGGCTTTTCCAACCTTGTGATTCTGTGATGCTGAACTGACTTCCCTTCTGGCCACCAGCCTTGTGTGTGTTTCTTCCAATGTGACCACACTGGGGCTGTTAGTTTTTCACTTCTTTAGAGTGTTGGGAGGGAGGAATCGCTGGGGACACTTAACTTGCTGCTCAGAGTGCTTAAGTGCTAGCTATAAAACCCCATAGCAGCTCTGTTGGGCCTTAAAAACCCTAGGCAGGCTGTGCAAGGCTCTGCCTGTGAAGCCAAATAAGCTCACAAAGATCAGATGAAAATTTGTGCCTTATTGCTGTATTCTGTCCCTTTCTTGTCCAGGTGAAGAAGGAATGGGAGGAAGCAGAACACCAGGCCATAAATCTCCCCAAGGCAGAAAGACAGACACTCATTCAGGTAAGAGTTGAAGGACCTAGAGAGGAAAGTTACAGGTTCTTGGCCTTTGTCTCCTCCATAAACTGGAGGAGAGATGCTGATGTGTGAGGCCAATAGACAACACTGAGGTCGGAAGAACAGCTTTCTGCTCCTGTCAACAGCTGCTGTTCAGAGGAGAAGCAATTGAAGTGCATGCTTTGTTCCTAAAGCTGAAGATGATCTGATACTGTGTCAGGTCCTATCCTAAGCCCAGGAGGAGGAAGCTGTCTCACCCCTCAAGTGTAGTGACAGCAGAGCCAAATTGTAACTGCAGACCTTTGGCCTGTTGTGTGCTTAGCCAGTGCTTGGGATTGGCTCAACTGGCTGGACATGGGTTTCCTGTTCAAGCAGACTTAGTGGAAATCACTTAGACAGCAGATAAACCTGGTTTGCTGCCAAAATGCCAATCTTCTGCCTGATGAGGAGAGTTCAGTGAGACTGCAAAGTTAATCAGGGATATTCTCAGGATGGGATTGTTAGGGACAGGCTCTTCGGCAGCGACAACTGTATGAAGTTCCCTCAAACCAATATTCAACCAAGTGTCTCAGGTTTTAAGCCCACTTTTGTGTTTTATCCTGGCCTAGAGTTTTCTTTCTACAATTTTTTTAACATAAGCCATTCTAAATCCAAACCAGTTTTCCATCATCTCTTTTGAAACAACACTTAATGGGATTTTCTGGCTTCTTTGGAGCTGTGGGTTGTCCCCTTCCCAATAGAATATATAGAGTGGATGTGAAGGGATGTGAATGAAAAATCCCCTCTGTGGTACCTTTGTGAACTCATGGGAATCTGGATTCATGGCTGTCAGGTGAAGGGATTGATCCTGTTTCCCTACTGCAGGGAAAGAGTTAATGTGGTGTCAGTGGTTCAGTACTCTCTGCATCTCCCAACTTCATCGTGCTCTTCACCTGCAAGACCATGTGTCCTCTTCAGCCCTTTGAAATGGGCTGTGAAGGGAGTTTGGAAGGCACATTGTCCCTGTTTGGATTTGCCTCTATGAAATCAGCATCAACATCTGCCAGTGCCTTTCTCTGCTGCTGGAAACGCTGAGGATGTACAGGGGGACAGGCTCTGCTTCTAATGAGGAGTTCCATGAGACGCTCTAGGTGACCCTGACAGATGTCTTACAGGTTCATTTCTTTGTTCCAGCACTTCCAGGCAATGGTTAAATCTCTGGAGAAAGAGGCAGCAAGTGAGAAGCAGCAGCTGGTGGAAACCCACCTGGCTCGAGTGGAAGCCATGCTGAACGATCGCCGGCGCATTGCTCTGGAGAACTACCTGGCTGCCTTGCAGGCTGACCCACCACGGGTGAGTTCCCTGCCTCTGTATTTTGCCAGAGGGTAAGGTGGGAGGTGGGAAGGCTGCCTGTGACCTGCAAAGGGGTTCCCAGTAAAGCATTCTCCATCAGGAAGTTTGCAGAGGACACTAAACTGGGAGGTAGCGTTAATCTGCCTGACAGTGGGGAGGCTTTTCAGAGGGATCTGAACAGGCTGGATCCATGGGCTGAGACCAACAGGATGAAGTTTAACAAGGCCAAGGGCAGAGTGCTGCACATGGGACAGAACAACCCCCAGCAGCTACAGGCTGGGGGCAGAGTGGCTGGAGAGCTGTCAGGCAGAGAAGGACCTGGGGGTGTTGGGTGACTGCAGGCTGAACAGGAGCCAGCAGTGTGCCCAGGTGGCCAGGAAGGCCAAGGGCATCCTGGCTTGTGTCAGAGCCAGCGTGGCCAGCAGGCCCAGGGAGGGGATTGTGCCCCTGTGCTGGGCACTGGGGAGGCTGCACCTGGAGTGCTGGGTCCAGTTCTGGGCTCCTCAGCATCAGAAGGACATGGAGGTCCTGGAGCGTGTCCAGAGAAGGGCAGCCAGGCTGGGGAAGGGGCTGGAGGGCAAATCCTCTGAGGAGCAGCTGAGGGAGCTGGGGGTGTTGAGCCTGGAGAAGAGGAGGCTGAGGGGAGACCTTCTCCCCACCTCCCCTGCCCTGCCAGGAGGGTGCAGAGAGGTGGGCGCTGGTCTCTCCAGCCAGGGGCCAGGAGATGGGCCAAGGGGCAATGGGCTCAAGCTGGGCCAGGGCAGGGTCAGAGCAGCTGTGAGGAGAGAATTCTTCCCTGGCAGAGCTGTCAGGGCCTGGCCCAGGCTGCCCAGGGAGGGGGCTGAGTCCCTGCCCCTGGGTGTGTTTAACAGAGGGGGAGATGAGGTGCTCAGGGAGCTGGTTTAGCACAGGACGGGAACGGTTGGGACTGGATGATCTTAAAGGGCTTTTCCAACCTAGTGATGCTGGGATCATAGTGGTTTGTGCTGGAGGCCTAGCAGTGGATCTCCTAATTGCCTCCCTCCCCTTCCCATCTCAGCTTTATGTAGTGATGCTAAAGCCCAGTGCTTTGTGTCAGGCAGACTTCCCTTCAAAAGCAAATCTCTCCGAGGGCTAACACGGGGGATTGGTCCACCCAGTAAGCAAGCAGGCTGGTGTGTGGGATGTACTGTGTTTCATCTCTGAATGGTGCCTTGAATCAGAAGGGTGTGAGCTCTTCCCCTCCTGCCCCCTCCAGCCCCACCGCATCCTGCAGGCCCTGAAGCGCTACGTCCGGGCCGAGAACAAGGACCGGCTGCACACCATCCGCCACTACCAGCACGTCCTGGCAGTCGACCCTGAGAAGGCTGCACAGATGAAGTCTCAGGTATGAGAACCTTCCTACCAAGCCAGGTGTGGTGACCCAGGCTGTCTGTGAGGCCTGGTGCTGATTTGCTTCTCCTGCTTGTGGAGGGATGTCCCATCCTGCCTGCAGACCGCCCTGCTGTCCCCTTTTCCTCTGGACTCACTCAGCTTGAGTGGTTAAAAGTTGGAGCTCTGGTTTGAGCTATAGAATCAGAGATCTAATGCTTCAGGTTGGAAGGCACCTCAAAGTCCATCTAGTTCCACCCCTCTGCCATGGGCAGGGACAGCCTCACCACACCAGGTTGCCCAAAGCCCCATCCAACCTGGCCTTGAACACCTTCAGGGGCTTTCACAGCCTGGGGTGAGGGAGCCCTGGGACAGGCTGCCCAGGGGGTGTGGAGTCTCCTCCTCTGGAGAGATTCCAGCCCCATCTGGACCTGTGTGCCCTGTCCTAGGGACCCTGCTTTGGCAGGGGGTTGGACCCCATGAGCTCTGGAGGTCCCTCCCAACCCCTGTGAGTCTGTGACTCTGTGCTGTAACCTGTGTTGTACCAATCTGCTGCTTTGAAATGTCTCTTGAGTTCTGTAACCCACAGAAGAGATTCAGGAGCCCAAAAGACTGGAGAGCTGCAAGGAGGTGACATGGTGGAGCACATCCAGTGCTGCTGAGGGAAAGAAATAGGTGCTGGGAACATACCCAAATGCTGGATGGCTTGGCTGTATGCCAGTAGATGGAAGCCTCAGGGTTTTAGAGTGACATGGGGAGCACAGTCTGTCACTGTCACCTCTGGGGAGGTGTGGAGCTGTGTTGCAGTGATTTTTTTTTTTCTAGAAGCCAACCTCACACTTGGGAGGTACCCAGTCCTGTGGGTTTCAGGCTGTGTCTGGATGCTAGCAGTGTGGCTTCAGCTCTTGTCTGTCAGGCTGTCTGCTGCTGATCCCATGCTCCACCCTTGGACAGGCTGGTGGTGGTTGTGTTTACAAGCTGATGTCTGGCTCACCATGCAGAACGTGTGGTGGGGTTTTCAGAGACAGCTCAGCATCAAGCACAGGCCACCCTGACCCTTTGTTCTGATGCTGCCAAAGCCCAAGAGGGAGTGTGTGAACTGTATTCTTCAGCTACAATCTAACCAGTCCTTAATTCATTCTGAAGGCTGCAGTGGCAACAAATCGACATGCAAGGGATGGGGGTGGCACAGTTCAATTTCCATTCCTTTACTTTTCAGATGCACTTTAAGCTCCTCAATCGATTCCCTTGATTGACAAGCTGCCACATGTAAAATTAAATTGCTTTCATCCTTGCTCTCAAAGGTCAGGCACACATCAGACTCTAAAACGGGTCCATTTGACTCCTGAAGCTTTTTTTCCCC
Source organism: Zapornia atra (assembly GCA_013400835.1). Taxonomy (NCBI): domain Eukaryota; kingdom Metazoa; phylum Chordata; class Aves; order Gruiformes; family Rallidae; genus Zapornia; species Zapornia atra. The sequence goes on from VZTU01013468.1 coordinate 9,055, forward strand.
AAGGTTGGGCCATCTGTATAAATGTTTCCCTGGGTGATCCCTGATTATGCAGCACCATCTTCAGGTCAGGCTTCACTTCACCACTGAACTGGATGTGCTGGGTACAGCTTCTGCTTGTTTCTCAGGTGGAAGGAGAATGTGGTTGCACTGAGTGGGTGTAAGACAACCACCATGCTGCTGTTGTTCCAAAAGGCACCTTCACTCTGCAACCAGGGCTAATAAAGACCATTGCCTGCTCCCTTTGCCTGTATCTCTTCTGGGAGTCAGGGATGATCATCTGTTTAATAAAGCACTTGCTTGGAGCTGCTGGGGGAAATGAATTATGACCAAAGGGGAAATAGCAGCTTCAGGGTCTCCAGTGGAGAGCTGGGTACAGCAAGAGTCAGCTGAATCCCTCTCTCCCCCCAACCCTTTCCCCAAAGACTGAGAGTGCTGTGTGTGAATGGCTGGTTATGGTGAAGTGGAACATGTGTTAGAATCAGCCAGAGAGTTGGGTTAATCACAGAATCACAGGGGTTGGGAGGGGTCTCCAGAGCTCATGGGGTCCAACCCCCTGCCAAAGCGGGGTCCCTAGGACAGGGCACACAGGTCGGTGTCCAGATGGGGCTGGAATCTCTCCAGAGAAGGAGACTCCACACCCCCTGGGCAGCCTGTCCCAGGGCTCCCTCACCCTCACTGGGGAAAAGTTCTTCCCCAGGTTGCTGTGGAACATCCTGTGCTCCAACTTGAGGCCATCACCCCTTGTCCTGTCCCCACAGACACTGAGAAGAGGCTGCCCATGTCCCCCTGTGTCCCACCCTTCAGCTATTGATCCCCATTGATCAGATCCCCTCTCAGGCTGCTCCTCTCCAGGCTGAACAGCCCCAGCTCCCTCAGCCTTTCCTCCTAGGGGAAATAAATGAAATAAATGAATAATTAGATGCCCCCATCTCCCATTCTATTGTCTGGCATGGCAGATCTCCCAGTAGTAGGTCTTTTCTTTAACAAATGATGTGCTGGTAGCCATCAAGTTGACTTGACAGTCTGTCCCTTACTCCAGCGCGCTCTGGTACGCTTGCAGGTGATGACACATCTCCATGTGATCGAGGAGCGGATGAATCAAAGCCTGTCTCTGCTCTACAAGGTGCCATATGTGGCTGAAGAAATCCAGGATGAGATTGGTGAGTGTCTCTGCCTGCCAGCTCCTGTGCCACAGAGTGAGGCTACGAGCTTTTACACCAAGAGGAGTGGGCTCAGGGAGGACTCCTAGCCCCTTGGAGGGGAAGCCATCAGCAACAAGCGCTTGGGCTCAGGCTGAGGTGCCACAGGACAGAGATTCTCCAGTTCTTGCCCTTCTTAAGAACTCTCACAGGCTGTTTGGGGCATGGAAAGTCAGCAATATGGAGAACAGCAAAGCTGTCTCTCAAAGGGAGATGAAAAAGATCCATAAATATAAGCTTTCCTGCTTTAGAGGAGTCTAAGCCCAAAAACTTAGAGGAGTCTAAGCCCAAAAACTTAGCAAAAGGGTTTGCTGCATCAAACCCTTTGGCCCTCCTTTGTATGTGTTGCCAACCAGGCCCTGCAGTGAGAATTCCAGATGAGACTTCAGAGTGTGCAAGAGAAGATAACCTGGCAGCCCTGCCTCAGCTAGGTTCAAGCCATCTGCCCTTCCTATCCCTGCCAAGCTTCACGCAGCTAGTGTACTATTTCCTCCTCCTTCCTTTCAGATGAGCTGCTTCAGGAGCAACGTGCTGACATGGATCAGTTCACATCCTCCATTTCAGAATCCCAGGTGGATGTCAGAGTGAGCTCTGAGGAGAGTGAAGAGATCCCCATGGAGGGCAAACCTTTCCGGCCTTTCCAGGTGAAAACCTTCCCAGCCTTGCCTGAAAGCGAAGGTATGTGCAACTGAAAACAGGCTTTCCCTGCCTTTAGGTGACCCCAGTGCTTTGTCTTTGCTGGGAGGCTCAGCAAGCTCCATCCCTTTGGGTGATTTAAGAGTAAAACCATCACCCTGATGGTACCCCTCAGGCTCTACCCTGTAACTTGCATGGAGCTGCTCTCTCAGTTCTCCAGTTGGGAAATCGTTTCCTCTCTTTAAGGCAGCATGAAGTTTTGAACTCTGGTTTTAATTCTCAACCTTCAACATGACATCTTTGTGCTGTGACCAGCTGAAAGCTTGCTGGGGTTTTTTTTTTCCTGCAACAGCAATCCTGTTCTCCTTTTCATTCTCTTTTTGGAATATATGTCTTATCTTTTGGTAGCCTTGGGTGTTGACAGCTGGCCTGTGCCTATTTATTTTTAAAATGCTTGAGCAGGGGCCTGAGCTTTACAGAAAGCTGTAGCCTAAAAGCTTTTCCCAGGGTCTGAGTCAGAAATCATGCACAAAGCTTTTCTTTTTTTTTCTTTTTCTCTCTTAATCTCCTTTCTCTGCTATTTTTGTTTTTGTTTTCCCTCCTGCTAGATCCTCAGCCGGATTTGTACCACCCAATGAAAAAAGGTTGGTGCTAAGCTGCTCCCTCACAGTGCTTTCAATCACTCTCCTACCTTCTCAGTGTGTATGATAGCTTCATTTTAGTTCCATCCCCACCTTGACTTTCATTTCCCTGCTCTCATTTAGATGGGTAACTTTGGATTTGGCTTGTTTAGTAAAAGAAACGAGCTAGTCTGAGCATCTAGCTGCTTGTGTACCTTCCTCTCTGATGGGCTCTGAGGTGTTTCAGAGCTGCTTTGCTCTTGAGAAGCACAGACCCAGCAGGCTGCCTGCAGCACTTCATTCTTCTTTATGTGTGCTCCTGTTGGGTGCTTCTCAAAATACCCCCTTTGCAGTGCCCAGGCTTTGAAGGGCAGCCTGGAAATACCAGTGTTAATTGAACTCCCTTGTTAGCAACAGAGTAGAAGAGCAGGTCTGGCTCATCCACCACCAGGGATCGAGCTCCTGGAGTAGAAACAGAAGGCTGCTGCTTTCAAATGCTCTGGCAGAGCAGTGGCAGGTGTTGAGGGGAGCAAAGCCAGAGGTTTGGGGTGCCTTCAGGTCCAAGGATGTTGTGTGGAATGGCAGAGGAGACAGCAGGACCCTGCTGATGACAGGAATCCAGACAGTTTTGTGATGCAGTGAAGACCTGATAGCTTGAAACTCTTCTCATTATCAGTGTTTTGCTACAGTTTTACATCACCTCCATCCCTCCCATGGGATGTTGTACAGCCAGTTCAGTGTACTTGACTGCTCTGGAAAGGGTCAGGATGGCCTTTTAGTTTCCTTTGGGTGTCAGCTTGGAGATGAGTGTAGGCCAGTCATCTTCCTGCTTGGGTGAGGGAAGAGTTGGGGACTGAGATTGTCCCCTGCACTTGCCCCTGCTCTCTCTTCCCTTCTCATGGAACTTCATGAGGACAGCCAGGGGTGCTTATATGTGTAGGGGTTGGGTGTTTTTTTTCCCTGGGAAGTACAGAATCTAAACTGTGCCTTGGAGCTCTGTTATTTGGTACAGTAGCTGCACTCCCAGCCCTGGAGACGATGCTGTGTTGGCTCCTGAGAGTCTGATACAGCAGCTGTAGGCCAAGAGCTGCCACAGGAGTTCTCCAAAAACTCTTCTGTGGCCAGTGTCTCCAGAAAATCCCAACCATTGACTTTTGCAACAACATGACCTGCTTCTACAGCCAGGAGAAGTCAGGCTGGCAGCCTTGGCTGTGCTTAGAATCCAATTAGCATCTCTGAAGGACCGTGCAGGGAAAGGGGATGTGCTGCAAACCAGAGATGCTTCTTTTGGGGAGGAGCTGGAGTGAATCCTTCATTCCCTTGGCATTTTCAGGCAGTAAAAGCTTGTCACTGTAAAAAAACTTGCCTCAGAGCCAACTAGCCTTTCCTTGCATCTCATCAAAGAGCACGCTGACAACTTCAGCAGCAGCTGACATCATGTCTTAGGCAACCTGCAAGCTCAGCAGCTTGTGGAGAGGTGTGTGTAATCACCAGCAACCTGTCCAGTGGTGTAGTAATACTTCCTTTGCCTCATGCTCCTCATTGGAGGGACCCTGCTTTGTAGGTTTGAGGCTTTGCTGTCCCTTCTGCTTTGGTGTTCAGGAGGGAGAGGTGTTGTGAAGGGCATTAGGTTGTCCCTAGGGATGATGGCAAACTAGTGTTCTCCTCACTTGCCATTGCTACATTAGGTCCATGTGTCTTGCATCAGACTCCTCTGCAGTTATTGATCTGATCTATTTATGAATGCTTTGGATCAAGAGAGCTTCTGCAGAGCAGGCACCTTGCATGAATTGATGCTCTTCTCTTGAGCCTGTGCTAGTTTCAGCCTAGAAATGGGGTGAGTGATGCTCTGCTGCAAAGAAGTGGAGTTCTTTGCTCCTCCCTTGCCCTGGGATTTATTGGCTCTGGGCCTGTGCCAGCCATGGGACAGCAGCTCCTTGCAGAGCTGTGCTGGGTGACCTTGAGATTCTCATTCCCAGGCACTTGCTGATGCCTTTCCTTTCCAGAGAGGGGGTGATGCTGACCCTGTGGGCTGACAGCAGTCCCTGAGAGGGGGGGGGCAGCCGCCTGCATCCCCTCACTGGGCTCACAGTGAAGGTGGTGGGTGACCCAGGGTGACATCTGCAGCAGGGGACTCCCAATTCCTCTTCCCTCAGACCTCCCCAGCTCTTAACAAACAGCCCAGTGCTGCTGGATTTACACTTGCATCTGGTTTTGTCTGCTCCACTCATTGCCACCTCATTCCCCCTCATTAACAGCCTCCCCCCCTTCCCCAAATCACTGTAGCATAGCTGACAAGCTCCCTGTCTGACACAACAGCATGAAGAGGGGTTAACAATCAGTGGTCCAACATGGTTAAACACTGTGGCAGCTCTGCAGAGATAGGGACCCCTTCCTCCAAGCCTCCATGGGCTGGCTAATGCTTCCCTGCCTTCCCTCTCTTGGTGCAGGTTCTGGCATGACCGAGTTGGATGGGCTGATTGGTGCTGAAGAGAAAGTGATTAACAGCAAGAACAAAGTGGATGAGAACGTGGTGAGCCCCAGGCCTTCAGTTTGGAAAGCCAAACCCAGCTAATTAACAGCTAATTAATGTTGCCATGTGTCCTTCCTGCTCAAGGAATGGCAGTGGGTTCTTTATCCACATGGGGTGTGGGGGAGTGGGGTTTCTGGCTGTTGTAGGCTCTTAAGACTGATTAGCATCAGAAGGGTGGGAGGGTGAGGGAAGGAAGGAGGATCTACATCTCCTGGCAGTCCCAGCTGGGGAAGGATTGGGTTTGGGAGCTGCTTTCATTGAATGGGGAAGGTTGGAAGGGACCTTGAAAGGTCCAACCTCCCTGCAGTGAGCAGTGGGTGCCCCATCCCTGGGGGTGTTCCAGGCCAGGTTGGCTGGGGCCCTGGGCAACCTTGTGTAGCTCCAGGCCTGGAGGTTGGTGGCCCTGCCTGTGGCAGGGGGGTTGGAGCTCTGTGATCTCCCAACCCAGCCCATCCTATGATTCATTCCCTTCTCTCCCCCTGTGCCATGTGGCTCTGCTCATAACACCCTCCTGTGCCTGCTCTCAGGTGATTGATGAAACCCTTGACGTGAAGGAGATGATATTCAATGCGGAGCGTGTCGGTGGGCTGGTGGATGAGCCGGTACGTACCTGGCTGCTGAGGGGGGTCCTCAAGCCTGATTTTGGCTCTGTGTGTGTTCCTGGGTGCCTGGGGTTGGTTGTGTGTGTTACTGGGTGCCTGGGGTTGGTTGTGTGTGTTACTGGGTGCCTTGATGCTGCTCTGGGAGGCCATGTGGACTGTGATGCAGGACGGTGCTGTGAGCGCTCAGCGTACAGGGATGTTAACCTGCCCTTGTCATTCTACAGTGGGGTAGGGAAGCAGTGTGGGTGACCAGGATGCCCAACTGGGGGAACAATTGCATGTTCCTTTTCCTCTTGGTGAAGTATTTCCATGCTCTAAGTGCAATCAGTCATGTCTTGACCCCACAGATGGTTGAAGACCTTGTTGGTGGCCACCTTCTAAGTTTGCATGAAGCAGCATTTCAACCCCCCTCCCCATGGCTCTTCCTCTACCCACCCCCTTGTTTTCTTCCCTCCAGGATAATGACAACTCCCTTCGAGATGACTTCAGCTTCAGCAGCAGTGCCCTGATTGGTCTGTTGGTGATTGCTGTTGCCATAGCTACCGTTATAGTCATCAGCTTGGTGATGCTGAGGAAGAGGCAGTACGGGACCATCAGCCATGGAATTGTGGAGGTGAGAAACCACTCCTGCTCTGTAAGGGAGGATGAAAATAGCCAGCATTGAATCACATGTTGTGTGTAGGGGGGGTGAGGATGGCACCAGCTGCCAAGGCATCCATGCTCTGCTCCTCACTAGGTGGGACTTAACTCTGTAGGTGCTGACATCTTCATGGCTTCTTAGCGCATGGGAACTGGTCATCGGCGTGTCGTGCTGGGACCTGGCACCCCACAGTCATATCTGATTGTTGGGAGGAATTAATTAGGCTTCCCTGCCTGGCTCTGGTAGGATTTAGCTGTAAATGAGCTTTCCAGGCAGTGTCTTTAGCAGGGGAGTAAGTCCAGCTAGAGCAATTTGTCCTCCCAGCTAAACATAACGACAGCGCGACCAGCTGAATGCTGAGAAGCACTTCATCCTCCTCCTCCTCCTCCCACTCCCAACATGCCCTTTTCTCATGAGAGCTGACAGGAGGCTGGAGGGAGCTCCTTTTCCCCTTTGCCCAACCAATGGGTGAAATCATAACGACCCTTAGAATGAGAGAAGCAGGGCCCAAATTTAATAACCACCCCAGAGACTCGTGTTGAACATCCCCCAAGGAGCAAGGGCAGGCAGGAGACCCTCCCTCCTGAGCTCTCATTCAGCAAATCACAGAATGATCTGGGTTGGAAGGGACCCCAAGGATCAGAGAGCTCCAACCCCCCTGCCACAGGCAGGGCCACCAACCTCCAGGTCTGGAGCTACACAAGGTTGCCCAGGGCCCCAGCCAACCTGGCCTTCAACACCCCCAGGGATG
>VZTU01013478.1:904-23837 GCA_013400835.1 Zapornia atra
TAGCAGTTGTATTTCTCCACTCTGAGTATAGTTCTATTGTGGTTAAATTTGTATGTTGAAAGATTATGCCCCCAGACTGTCTTCTTTCTAAAGAGCAGTCGCTAATCCACATAAACTTGTATCAATTTAGACTCTTTGTTAAACTGGGAAAAATAAGTTTTATTTCCTCTGTGGCAGTTCCTTAAGCCTTTCCCCTTGTAATCACAGCAGCATTCACTGTTGTCCCCTAGCAATATGCTCAGTAGAATATTTACAATAAATCAGGGAATAGGTTTGCTTAGAAATAATAATGAGCTTTTGAATCACTGGGTGGCCTTTTTCTTTTGAAGTCGTTCCACTTGTCGAATTACCTTACTTACGATCAGTCAAATTCCTTTGTCACAACGCACAAATCAGAGTAGGTTTCCTAAATAACCAGTCTTACTCATCCCAATTGGATATTAGTTCTCACTCTATTTAAGGTTTTTTTGCTTGGCATAGATTACATAGGTTTTTATAACACATAATCATTTCTGTCCCAAATAAGCACACCATCAATCATTATTTCCAGTCAAAGAGATTTTGGTACATCTTATGTGTCAGTGGAATCCTGCAGTGAAAGCACTTGAAATTATCTACCCAAGGAGAAGATTCTAACTCAAATGCCAAAACCATAGGCTGGAGGAAGAAAAATGTTAAAAAATAAAATAATAACAATAAAAAAAATCTAGGTTTTGACTTCTCAGCTCTGCTCACAGGCTGAGAGATAACTTGATAGCTTTGCCTCCTTCAAAACATGTATATGGTGCCTATACCATCAACCAGCTGACAACTGACATCATTCAGCACACTGTAATTGTGCTAACCCTTTTACTTTCTTCCACAAAACACTGAAAGAATTGTTTGCACTGCATGTATATCCTGGCAGAAAACTAGGATCTGTATTGTTCTAGTACATCCTTAGTACATTTGTCTCCATTAAATTACTCACACATTTTAAAGATTATGACTGTAGTAGATCTACTTAACACCTTCTTGTTATCAGAATGGCATTTAGCTTTCTTTTCCACTATTTTAAAGTCTGAGTGATGCCCATTTAGCTTTACTATCTAAGTGTGTGTTTTTCCCACTCAGGTTCTTATTATCTTTGCTGCATAAGAATAGATTTGCAGTATTAATACTAAGTAGCCACTAACCTTTCTGTTAACCATTCAAAATTTCAATTGCACCATCTTGTAATTGATTCTTCAGGCACCATTAGTCTCACAAAACACGATTTTGAAGAAAGCAGATGCACCACAGCAGAGAATAATCACATCCATTGCACCCTACTCTGCTGCACACCCATTCTCTGACCACTCTTCAAAACAGGATGCATAGAAACAGATTGAGATTTGCTTCTTTTTCTTCTGTGCTCTTGCAGGGAGCTTCTCATGCCAGTTATTGAAACATTCACCTGGGAAAGCCATTTTCTGTTGTTTTCTGCATGCCCCAAGAAAGCACAAAACTCCTGTTTAGCATTTCCTACTTCCTTACAGAAGCATTCCGTATCAGGACAGTCAAGAAATGGACCAAGGGATGTTGGAAGATTTCAAGACCAGACAAGATAAAACTATAAGTAAACTGGTCTGGTGACAGAGCTGGGTCAGCTTTGAGCACAAGCCCCTTCCTCCCTGAATTATTCCATGATTCTGCATTTCAAGATGTGATAAAGTTATAACTTCCTCATGACTGAGGCTAGAGGAAAAAAAAAAAAACCCTATAAATTTAACCATTACAACCTTCCTAAAAACCTCCTAGAAGCTCCATCTTCCCAACATGTCTTGAGGTAGCCAGCTTTCATTTTCTTTATTCAGACCTAGCATTGCAATCAGCTGTGGATAGTAGCAGTCTGGAGTCTGCTAAGGATGTGTCAACTAAAACGTTATTCACAGATGTATCCTTCTTACACACCAAGAAGCATGCATCCTCTGATTGCTGACCAATCTGACATATGACCCATGCTGTATGATCTCTGATTATGATCACTCAAACAACAAATGAGATAGCTGTAGTTATTCTTATAATTTTTTTTCATTTTGGCTTTAGAGTAGAAATACAACAGAAAGCAAGGTCTGAAACAAAATACAGGATTGTAGGAAAATAGTCTGGAAGTCCCCAAAGAAAAGTTAAAAACATGTATGTATTTCTTACAGTTTATGGAAGCTCATATATCATGGATACCAATGCAAATCCTGAATCCACTGATACCAATGGGAATTCAATGAGAAAGTCAGATTTTCACCCTTGCCCAAAGAACCTTATCCTGCTAATATTAGCATACCTTAAAACTTTTTCAGATATGGTGAAAATAAACATGCATTAAGTATTTGCAAAAAGAAGGCCTAAGATCCAAACTATGCATTTAGTTCTGGACAAAATAATAAACTGGACCAGAATCTAAAATAAGATCCAGATCTAACAACCCTCTTCTGCAAATTCTAAGACTCATAAATGTCTATCCATATCTCAGCAGTTACTTTGAACCTGTAATATATGTGAGTAACTTTAAGTTTTGTATCCCTTTTAGGAAATCTGACCCTTACATATACAAATAATTTAGGATGATGCTACTCTTAAACAAAATGGTCCAAGCTATATACTCAAATGTTTACAGACCTGGGGTCTCACATATTGAAATAAAGTTACTCCTGTGAGACAAAACACTACAGTGTGAAATCAAGACTGTATTTTCTTACCTATCTGTCCAATGTCTAAAATGTTTTAAGTTTTCAACATTTAAAACAGTGCAATTACAGAGATATTTTTGTTTTCAGTTAAACTATGATGTGGGGGTTTTTAAATAGACATAATTTTCCATGTATATTCACTAGTTTCATGTCATCTAATTATGTTTAACTTTATTTTTTTATTTTCTATATGTAATTTAAAAGCTACACTGACAGGCAGAACATTTAAGAAGCTAAGATATTGATGTAGCAAAATATTGTCCTAGAAAAATCTCTTTAGCAAAGAACTTCAGACCTTAGATTTAGAATAAGTACTGGGAATAATTCACTCAAACAAGAACCTTTAGGGAAGTGGGAAAAGATAATTCTAAACAATAATTACCTATAAAAGACTTAAGTCTAGCCTAGCTCATCAGACTGTGTACTTCTATATTCTTGAAGTTTAAAATACTTCCTGACTTTAATTTTTATCACAGGTTTCCTTCTAGAGTCTGTGCTTTTAAAGACTGACCATTCATCTCAATTCTTCCATCTAATTCTTATTTTCACAGTCTTAGGATTTTATTCTGTCTGAGTTGGTAATTTTAGACTTCTGTTAGAGCCTCATTTTGAACTACCTAATTCTCAGATGAATTTTATAACCCCTAATATCACTATATGTATTGGTGTAAGGAGTGATTTACTATTGCCACTTTGCAAATCAATAGCCTGTGGTCCTTAAAAGGAGCATGCCTTGGCTGCCTGTATCTTACTTACCTGAGACTTCTGCCAGAATTACCCCCCCACCCCGTAAAATCCTCCTGCGGCATAATTACTCCAGGTATTTATTTGACCTTTACCTGCCTACATTGGACATGTGAAATTGTAGCTGGCCTTGAAAATGGTGTCTTCTTGTACCAAAGGATCAGTTCCTTGTTTTATTTTTTCTACTACTAGAGGAAATTAGAAAGAGTCCAAAAGGATGAGCCTGTTCAAACCCTAAGACTGGGCTTATTGGGAAGGACTTCCTCAATGTGAATGGAAGTTATAATTCCTTCCTATTGATTTAGGGCATACTCTTTACAGGAGCCCATGGCCTCTATTCTCCCCCCACTATCCAAACTAGACGTTCATTAGACTTCAACATTTGAGAGTATCTATTGAATATCTGACTCTTGTTTCTCAAAAAAATCATCCCGAGTTCTACATTTCTGGGAGAATAGTTCCAATTGGGTGCTGAGACCAATGATCAGTTGGTACCAAAGTAGCACTAGGAAGGTAGAAGGTTGCTATACCCTTACCGGGGCACAATATAATTTTGCAAGTATATTCAGACAATTCTGGCAACAGAGAGGTGAGAGGTAACCATAACTTCAAGCCCTCCTTTTCCCAGTCACTTGTGAGAGACAGTCAAGAAAGAATGACATTTTGGTTCTGTCCGTCCAGGGCCAAGACCCCAGCTAGCCATGACAACCTGGCAATCCCTACCTGTCTGCAAGGCTGCTGGTCCTGTGAACAGCCCAGCTCTGACTTATCCCAAACACCCTAGACAGATTAGGGCTCTGTGGCATTTAGCCAACCTTCAGGGTTCCTCTTGAACCATATTCACAATCATGCCTCTTAAAGTTGGTAACTGTAATAAACAGCTCACTAAACACAGTAGTTTACTAGCGTCACCCTCCTTGCACCGTGTAATTCCATAATCAGATAAAGTTAGATTTCTCTTTTACTTCCATAATCATTACAGGCTTTTTTGTTCCTCATATGCTAGACACTTTACATTATTTCTAACCTTTATTTTTTGTCTCTTGCACACATAGATTGTGAGCCAAGACAGTTGGATAAGGCAGTACAAGTATTTTGTCTCTGTAATATAGTGTTACCTTCACTAAAATCAGTCCTTTAGAAAGCACTGGGATTCTGGCAGTCACCATGAACTACCCTTTGGTGACATCCACACTGCTAAAACAGTTTCCAAGCACTGCTCTTGTTATCACATTTGGCTGAAATGCCCTATCTGTCCTCAGAGTGTGGGACTTTAGCGCACCTTAAATGAAGCCAAGGTTAGTCCATGTTTTTACTGACAGGTAGTCTCAGAGATACCCTCAAACCTTTTTTTCCTGATATATTTTCACCTTGCCAGCACTGAACACTTGCCAACACTAAAAACTCTGACTCAACTCAGAACCACGAGTATGCTTTAATCAAGTAGCAACTGTCTGGTGCATCAGGCAAGTTGGCCATCAAGGTTCATGCTCATGCTTTGTGAGGAAAATAAGCTGTAAGCTCTGAGGGCCACACACAAAACCTACTTTGACAAGCTTCAAATGAAGGTATTTCTTGAAGCCTTATTCATAATTTATGACAACAACCTGAGACCTGGTCCCTCCTCCAACCAAAGTTCAGTCCAGGAATAGGGTCAAGAATGCTGTTATTAGATTAGTCTTCTACCAGATCACATACACATGCAGCTCGTTTCACATAGACCTATCTGTAGAGGTGGCACCAAAATCAGTGGCCTTTGTTCATCCCCGTTTATGACAGAAAAACTTCCTTATAAGGAAGGCCACTCTGCCTTCCTTATTTCTCCATTGTGACTTGACTACACCTGTGGTTGCTAGCCAACATCAGCCAAAATGAACTGCTTCTCCACAATCATGTTCAATAAGTCAACTAACAATCTACCTTTGAGACCTTGGAGCCACTGATATCTGTGGCGCTCTCTGTCAACTCCCTACTATATATCTGGGCTTCTGTCAAGACTTTTTTAAGAGGTAACCCAAAGATCTGAGAAACACAGAGCCCAGGTTAAGAAAGGTGATAATTACACTAGGCACTTAATACAGAGAAATTATTTTTCCGGTATGGATGAGAATGCTCTGGAATTCGTAAGGAGCTTAAAAATTAGACTTACTGGGTCTTGAAAGACTAACTGTCCTTGAAAAAACCACAGAAAATAAAGAGAAGCTTTTCCAACTCTAACCGTTACTTGTGGTCTAACATGCCAAATACCCCACACCCATACCCCTGACAATTCCAAGGTGCTCTTTTAGTCCTTTGCCCCAGCCCATTTCCTCTGCCCAGCAGGCACTTCTACACTCATCCTTTGTACCTCTCAGGGATCATGGCCAGTGCCAGAGATGGCCTTGAAGGTGGTTCAGATTTGTCTGTCGAGAGCCTAAGAGCAAGGACATTTGCCAGCAGTATCTGCCCTGACTGTTCCAGAAACCTGGCTGAAATCACATGGCATCAATTTCTTCTCAGATCAAGGGCATCTCTCACAACTTTCTGTGCTCATCTTCTCCAAGTATTCATTCAATATTTAGCCAACGACCTTTGCTGTTTCTCCCATGGTTAAGCAGGATTTTGGCCCTTGGGTAAGGAAATCTCATTCTTTACATTCACTTGTTTCCCTCTCTGTGATTAACATACCCTGCTTGCTTCCAGAGTGTTCTCTATCCCACATGCTTCTCTAAATATCTGTGGTCTTATGCCCTCCATATCTGTCATTGCTGCACAATCTTGATGCCAGCGTCTCCCTAATTTCTTCTGATTTGCACACAAACATGCCCACCTTTATCACTTCCTGCAATCCTTCACCAGTACCACAAGAGCTTAGGAAGCAATTATCTCTGAGTTCTTTCTTCCTCTTATGTCTGATGAAAAGCAACTTTAGATGTTTTTAGAAAGACTAGTCAAGCAGTGAAGCAAAACAAGGGCGCATTTGCTTCCTCAGACAAACCAGAGAATGGGAATTCATGGAGATATTCTAGATTGTTGTGATATTCCTAATTTATTTCTATTAAGGGGAGATGAAAAGGCCTTCTAGCAGCCCTTATTGAGTGCTGTCCCAGGCAGGTTTCCTGTTAGAAGGACTTTGCCTCAAACAAGACTGGCATACCATAAAGTGTTGGAAATTTTGTGTTATTGACCAGAACACAGAACCTTAGCCTTTGTCAAAATACTGTCACTTATGAAAGCATTGCGGGGGTTCTCAATGCTTCATTACTGTGTTTTTTAATCCAAACTACAAATTATATTATTTAGAAGCATTTTATCCAGAGACAACTTGAGATCCGGCTTACTGGATGAAAGAAAGGCTGTAGAAGTAGTGTACCTTGACTTCAGCAAAGCCTGTGACACTGTTTCTCTCAGCATTCTGCTTGAGAAACTGGCTACCATTATCCTGGACCAGCACACCCTCTGCTGGGTAAACAAAATGGCTGGATGGCTGAGCCCAGAAATGTTGTGGTAAATGGAATTAAATCCAGCTGGAAGCCAGTCACAAGTGATGCTCCCCAGGGCTCAGTCCTGGGTCCAGTCCTGTTCAATATCTATCAATGACCCGGATGAAGGGATTGAATATTCCCTCAGTAAGTTTGCAGATGACACTAAGCTGGGAAGAAGTGTCGATCTGCCTGAGAGTAGGGAGGATCTTCAGAGGGATCTGGACAAGCTGGATTGATGGGCTGAGACTAACAGGATGAGGTTCAATAAGGCCAAGTGCAGAGTCCTGCGCTTGGAACATAACAACCCTGTGCATCACTACAAGCCTGGGGAAGAGTGGTTCGAAAGCTACCAGGCAGAGAAGGACCTGGGGGAGTTGGTTAACTGCAGACTGAATACGAGCCAGCTGTGTACCCAGGTGACCAAGAAGGCTAATGGCATCTTGGCTTGTATCAGAAATAGTGTGGCCAGCAGGTCCAGGGAAGATTGTGCCCCTATACTTGGCATTGGTAAGACCACCCCTCAAGTACTATCTTCAGTTTTGGGTCCCTCACTACAAGAAAGACATTGAGGTCCTGGAGCATGTCCAGAGAAGGGCAACCAGGCTGGTGAAGGGTCTGGAGAGCAAACCTTACAAGGCGCAGCTGAGGGAACTAGGACTGCTTAGCCTGGAGAAGAGGAGGCTGAGGGACGACCTTATTGTTGCTTACAATTACCTGAAAGGATTTCTTCATCCAAGTGACAGGTGATAGGAAAAGGGAGAATGACCTCAAGCTGTGGCAGGGCAGGTTCAGCTTAGACATTAGGAAAAAATTTTTCACCTAAAGGGTTATCGGGCACTGGAACAGGCTGCCCAGGGAGGTGGAGAGTCAGTGACCCTGAATGTATTTTAAAGACAGGTAGATGAGGTGCTCAGGGATATGGTTTAGTAGAGGACAGGTATGGTTGGACTAGATGATCTCAAAGGTCTTTCCAGCCTAGGGATTCTGTGAATCATGAGAAATATATGCCAGGAATAGAGTAACTGAACTCCTTTGCATTCCAAGATAAAAGAAATACATCTTTTCCTTCCAGCTGAAAAATATAGAATAGTTTTTTAATCCCACAGAATTGCTGCCATAATATTTTTAATTTCTATTCCATTGGGACTTTGACAACATGTAAAAGAAAGTTTTTGTGGTCCAAGTTTCAAAGCAGGGTTTTATAATGAGGGACTTGATCGACCTTTGAGATAGACTTTGAAACACAGAATTAAAGTGAAGAAGCTGGATTAAGCACAGACCATTACCTTAACAACAGTCAATCAAACTGACAAATCATGGACTATAAAGTCTTTTTTTTTTTAATCATGCAAATCCCTGCGGCTTGACCTTATTACACTTTTTTTTTCACCGATGCTGATGCCTAGAACATTCAACAGATGTAAGTCTTATAGAAAATAAGTTGTATTCTACATCATGTCATAGGAGGATGCACTCTGTGAGAGATGTAGGAACATGAACTTAAATGACTTGTGAAACAGTAAACTTAGCTGGAATGTAGCTGTAATGTTTATTTGCTTGTGAGTTCCTTATCTATATTCTTCCAAGAAAAAAAAAAAAAACCAACACAACTTTCAGGTACAAAGGCTTTAAAGAGAAACAGAAGTTGCATGGTAGTACAAGTAAAATGCACTTTTAAAGAATTAAGGTGTTTTGCCACTCTCACTGTCTTAGAGCTGCCATGTGTAAAAGCATAGAATCATAGAATCATAGGAGTTGGAAGGGACCTCAAGAGATCATCGGGTCCAACCCCCCTGCCAAAACAGGCTCCCTAGCTCATATTGCACAGGTCAGCGTCCAAATGGGTCTTGAATATCTCCAGAGATGGAGACTCCACACCTGCCTGAGCAGCCTATTCCACTGCTCTGTCACCCTCACTGTGTAAAAGTTCTTCCGCATGTTGGTGCAGAACTTCCTGTGCTCCACTTTACAGCCATTCCCCTTGTCCTGTCCCCACAGACCTCTGAAAAGGGGCCGCCCATTTCCCCCTGCATCCCATACTTAAGATATTTATAGACATTAATAAGGTCCCCCTTTAGTCTTCTTTTCTCCAGTCTGAACAGTCCCAGCTCACGCCGCCTTTCCTCATAGGGGAGATGCTCCAGGCCCTTAATCATCTTCTTAGCCCTCCTCTGGACTCTTTCCAGGACACCCATGTCTTTTTTATACCAGGGAGCCCAGAACTGGACACAATACTCCAGTTGGGGTCTGATGAGGGCAGAGTGGAGGGGGAGGATCACCTCCTTCGACCTGCTGGACACACTCTTCCTGATGCACCCCAGGATCCCATTGGCTCTCTTAGCCACCAGGGCACTCTACTGGCTCATGGCCAACCTATCATCTACCAGGACCCCCAGGTCCTTCTCCACAGAGCTCCTCTCCAGCAGGTCATCCCCCAGCCTGTACTGATTCAAACAGTTATTTCTTCCCAGGTGCAAGACTTTACACTTGCTTTTGTTGAATTTCATTAGGTTTCTCCCTACCCAGCTCTCCAGCCTGTCCAGGTCTCACTGGATGGCGGCATAGTGTTCCTGCGTGTCTGCCACTCCTCCCAGCTTTGTATCATCAACGTACTTGCTGAGGGTGGATGCTATTCCCTCATCAAGGTCATTGATGAAGATATTAAACAGGACTGGACCCAACACTGAGCCCTGGGGAACACCACTAGCTACAGGTCTCCAGTCAGACTCTGCTCCACTGATGACCCCCCTCTGAGCTCGGTCCGACAGCCAGTTCTCAACTCACTTCACTGTCCACTCATCTATCCCGTATTCTCTCAGCTTTGCTTAAATTTTCTATGTTTTGGACTAGATACATTCCATTAAATGTTTCTGGTTTTAGATTACCCCTTTAACAAGAAAAACTACAAGGCAGAAAACATTTTGTGTCATTCCTTTGTCTCATAACAAGAAGAATGGAGGGGTGTGCATGAGGAAGACTTTCTAGGGATCAGCTAGATACTAAAAACTGATCAGGATTCACAAAAACATGTAGGTGTGACTGTCCCAAGAACAGAGCATGGAAGATGGTGTCAGCACTGCCTTTCTCTCTATGAAAGGAAAACACGACTTTGTCCCTTTTTAAGAAAAAAGCTTACTTTCATCTGTGTACATAGGTGCTGATCCAAAGCTGCTGAAATCAACACAAATATTTGCATGGACTTCAGAGGACCCTGAATCAGACCTATAGCCATTTGATCTAGCTGGCATGTGGAGATGGGGGCAGGTTGTGTTCCTTGCGTTCCTCATGGTTCTTTGCCCTCCTGTTCTCCCCATTAGGTGAGGAGTCCCTGCAGCACCAGCACCTAGGCTGGACCCAGTGCTCAGGCAACAAGCAGGGTGTCAGAGAAAGAAGGAGGGGGGAGGGATGATGGGAAGCTAATTCCCCAGTGGTGCTGAGCAAGGATTGTGCTTTCCCATCTGATCACTACAGAATTATTTATAACTGTCCTTGCAGGAAAACATACAAGATATTAATGAATGCTATACAGCAAACAGCTGAGTCACAACGTCCCACCCTCACATTCTCCAGCACTTGAGGTCAGCCATCTAGGAAGTGCCAGAAGCTGTAATGCATTTTTATAAAAGAGAACGCTCATATCTTTTAGACAGTTGATGTTTGCCTGCTGTTGGCTGCTGGAGTTTTTAGCCTTCATGTCAATTAAGAGTGGTCACAAATATTCCTATAAACGCAGCAGTCATCCAACAGTGTGGCGTGAGCAGACAGATGTGTGACACACAAGAGTCAGAATAGAGCTGGCAGGTGAACCAAGGAAGTTTTGTCTGTCCCTTGGAAAGGAAGACTTCTGCAATGTCATTTAAGCTTTCTCTGAAATCAACTGCACTGCAGTGGCAAAAAAATAATAGAAAAAGAAAAGCAGCCTCCTCTGTAAGACTTCCCAGCCAGGAGGAAAAGATCCTGTGGGATGAGTCTGAGCAGATGGACTTTGAATCTTCAAATGCTAAATCTACTCGTTAGTTAAGAGTTAAATTCAATTGCACAATCAAAAAATATGGCTTAAAACCTGACTTCCAAATCAAACAACTCTGTTCTCATCTCTTTGTAAGTTCTGACAGCCTTGCCTAGCTGACTGACTGCAGTTGTTACCAGCCTCAGCCTTAATGCTCTGTATTGTTACTTGGGTTTTCACCAATTTTATTACATATCACCTTTAAAACACTGTTTCCAAACTGAGCTGTTAACCAATAATGTGTTTCCCATTTATCAGTTAAATAAACAGCATTTGGTTTAATATTAATTGACTGTCACATGTTTGTCCAGGGAGAAGGGACACAGAAGCTTTGAGAGTAAGTTTTGTGATTAAAAACATTTCCCATCTGGTGACTGCAGAACTATTTATAATTGGCCCTGTAGGACAACGTGTAAGATACTAATGACACAAGAACATCCTGCAGATTAGATGTGCTTTATCCCTGCCCAATGAATACTTTATTGTGCACCCCATGATGCTTTTTAACCTTATAATTCCCACAAGGTAGTTTTAGATCCCACCCTCAGCCGTTGAGGGGCAATACAGTTCCAGCAAGTTTATCATCAGCACCAATAACCAGTTCAGCTTGCTACGAAAAGGGAAAGGGAAAGGATTTTCCAGAGTGAGGAAAAGAGTGGGGATAGGAGGAATGTATGGTGACGACCTGTGACAAAAATGTGGTACCCTGAGGCACATGGGAAACAGAGAGGACATTAAAGCCCAGCATGATCTGTGAAGGGAAGGGGGTGTTCAAAGCCTGCTGGAACAGAAAAAGTTTCTGGAACATGGTACTTATTCTTGGTTTATCATGACAATGTTTGGGGTGGGGCTTTTTACTGGTTTTGGTTTTATTTGATATCTAATTGCAATTACAAGCCAAAATTAACAGCCCTACTTTTAAGCAATGTGAAGTCAGATCAAAAAAGCCCACTCTGCAATGCAGAAAAGGATTGCCTTGGGAGGCTCAGGAAGCTGTGGATAGGTAGGGTGGAAATCACAAAAGATAGACGAGGGTGTGAAATCAGACCTAGTGTGAGTTAGTCTTCTAGGCCTCTGTAAAGGCTATTACCCTGTGGAAACTCTGAACTCTGACAAGGTAATATAAAATATGCAAACAGAATAAAAAGGCAGTTGTAAGACAAAGGGACAAAACAGAAAAGACAATGCGTGGTAACAACAAATACCCTTTCTTGTACCTTTCAGGAACATAATATTGTGAACATTGTCTGTGTCAGAATGCTGGTCAGAGGAAAAGAAGTATTTTTTATGTCTCAGAAAGATGTATAGATTTCAGTCCAAGAGCACAAACCTGTCACCACGAAAGATGGACTCAGGTCCTTGGAACTCCTCCTCACTCAAAGCCTGTAAATTGTGGGATTGAGGTCCATGGTGCCTATATATTTTAAGGTCTATCTGTGACAAAGGCCATGAAACAGAGGATGTAAAGTTATTGAAAGTAAAGAGAAGTAAATAAACAGAAAGGTAGTTAAAATACTATATGAACACTGTCAACTAGACATTAGTGCCAGGGAAAAGGAATTTCTTCATCCTTTAATAATTCCACACATTTTAGTTTTAGGTCCATTGAAACTCAAATCAATAACACATTCCTCCCTCCCCCCTCCCCTTTTTACTTTACATAATTATAGTCATATTTATTTATTAAAAAAAAAGAAAATAAAGACATCTTAAGGTTTCTACTCATTATTTCATCCGGCTTAATAGAACCAAACGAAAGCAACACCTGCCTGATGCCTCAGGGTTTAACATAATAGGTTATACCTAAATCAGAGGCTTGAAGAAGCCCAACAGAGATAGTCCAGATATTCCTACTATTACCCTCTGATGTTTTGAAGAAAGCTTACGGCAGCTGCCTGTACAATGGCAACCAGAAATGTCATTCAGTGCTTGAAACAGTATATTGGGCAGCAGGAATGTCTGAACACTGGAACACGCTAGCAAGCCCATGGTATCTCTGTTAACAGAGAATTTTAACAAGAAGGCAAAAGAAATGTTTGTCCTGAAAGACACATGAGTCTGGCCTTGAGTCAGAAGAAATGGCCTGTATGACCAACATGTGGTTGTTTTTCAGCCTGTTTTCAATGAATTTTTTTACTAAAAGAACAAATCTTTTTCCCCCAAACTTGGGTTCATGTTGGATGTGACTATGTTTACAATGTCCCTGGCTAGAAAGGTCAGGAAATAGTACTGGATTTCCTTTACCATGAGAAACCAGTGTCCTGCTATGATGTTTTATATCATATGATCTTTTTTTCTTAAGCCTGTTGGCAATCATTAATAAACCAATTGGTTTTCTTCTTTACCTTCTGCCTTCCGCTACCCTTTTTGATAGCAGCAATACAGAGGTGGCTAAGACAGCTTTCTAATGCTTCAGTGCAGAATGCAAGGCTAGCAAGAAGTAAGCTGCCAGTAATAGTACTGAAAATCCAGTTTTCTGAGCTTCCAGAGAAGGAGGATGTGTGGTAGACTGGTCCCAAATCTGAATGGAAATACAGTCATTTACCTGTAGAGGATTATTTGGGGTGTGGGTGAATTTATAGCTATAAATCAGATGTACAGGTATTCTTAATTCGAGAGCAGTGTATCACAACCACAGCTGTGGTTGCAGGCTCAGCTCATGGGCAGGAGTATTTTAGTGAATGGGAAATGTTGCCAAAGCATGTATCCCCCTATTTGCTTATTTGCTTATTTATTTATTGCTGGTACACGCTGCAGTACAATGCTGTAGAATGATCTTACAAGGGAAGCTAGAGAAGGGAAGGGTTCACAAGGTTATAATTGTGGTTTAAATCTTACCAGGGAAGATATAATACTTAATAAGTTTACCCCAGTTAAGTTCTAGAGAAATTTCTCTGCAAGTCTATAAATCAACAAAAAGTATTAGTATTTCTGGAGTAATCTAGGACAGACTGTGAACGCAAAAGAGAATCATTTTCCTGTTAAAAGAATCCTATACATTCTTATGTGAGGTTATAATTCCCCAATAAATTCTGCAAGACTTTTCCATAAGAGGACATTATAAAAAGAAATAGTGGGTACATACAGTGCTGGCCATATGAAAGCAAAACAAGAATGGGCAGATCTTTTAAAACACATATCCAAAACCAATTCTCCATTGATGTAAATCATCCTGAATCAACTGAAGCTGATTAATAGTCGTTTAGAAACCCACTCCCAAATTCTGTCTTACTGACTTGGAAAATGTATGCAATGATTTTTATTTGTCCCTAAATATTGGATGCATGTAAGTTGAATTTTTAAGAATGGCCAGCACATAAAGATTTTTTTCATTTTTTATTTTTTAAATCCAAGAGGATGAGTTTCACTGGGTTAAGCCTGGCTACAGAAACCTAAAATATAACACACATTTAACAACCTTCTTGTGTCATGCTTTTGTTATACCTATAAATTAAGCAGGCCTTGAAAAAGATGGTCCCCTGACATTGAGAGACCTCTGGCTCTTGAAAATGTTCCTGACCCAATGGGAGAAATAAAATGAAGAAGTAGAAGCAGCAATATTCAGGTGAATTCACTGGGGTGTTGAAGGAGAAACTAAGCAATGAATCTGAACTCAACATGAAAAGAAAAAAAGGGACAGGCTTTGTACCCAAACACATAAGACTAATCCATTCTAACAGACCAGGAGTTGCCAAAGGAAGGAGAAGATGAAGATGAGGTGCTGGCATTGGGACAGACAATGATTTTGGAAGCACGAATACCAGCGTGTTAGATGAAAGAAAATTTAAAAGCAGTGGGAGTAAAGTATTGGGCCACAGAGGGAAAAAAATGGGCTGAAGAAGAAAGACACAGAAAAAAAAACATCTGCAAGCAGCACTAGTGATGGGGGAGAAAAGAAGCAGGAGACACACACCCAGGTGCACCATTGCCAAGCAGCCTGAAACGAAAACCAGCATCATTTGTGTGCTTTTTTTTTTTCTTGCGTTCGCTCTTCAGATCAAAAGGAGAGCAGCAATGCAATCTGCTCTTTGCACAGAGAACTTTCAGCCAAGGGAAGGAGAGTGCACACACTGGAACATCTGTTCCAAGAAGCCACTTGAAAAATAATCTTATAATAGCATGGGGAAAACATCTGTGCAGCATGCACCAGACCACCAGTAGTGCAACAGTGGAGGAGTAGAAGGGGGAAGGAAGACAGGAGGGAGTGAGGGAGACAAAGTGGAACAGGATTAGGTCAGGGGCAAGTACCCCAGTGAGGGGCATGACCCACATGTGAAGAAACTGCTCATTTGGTGTCTTTTCTCTTCTAATCCTCAGCAAGAGGCAGACAGATTTCTCACCCACTGAGCTGTGTTTATTGGCAGATATTACTCAACATGTGCAGCTTTGAAAAATCACAAACTACAATCAATGTGCTTGAGAGGCTGCATGAAAAGCTCCCTGCCCTTGGCCTCTACTGTAGCCCCCACCCCTTCTTCCTCAACTTGCTTTATCTCTGCTGATACTGGAATAAACATTCTGGAAAAATAGTCACTGCTAGCTCAGGTGGAGGGAACTAGGAAGCCAAGGCACATTTACACCGTGGGTGAATTTGACCTACTGTGTCTTTAATAAAAGACAGGACCACTTGTTTTCACCTACAGTCTCAAAGCAAACAAATTCAGAAAAAAAGCCACCCTAAACATCACAGAAACATGCACACACATGTGCCTCCTGCAGAAGCCTTCTTGGCTTCTTCATATGTTTTATTTCAAGAAAACTGTAAACTTACAGCCACTCCCATGCAAGCGTGTGTAGCTGTCAGGACATTTATTACCCCCACCTTTTGCAGGAGTTTTCTAAGAAAATCAGTGTCAAATTTACTCAGCCATTGTTTTCACTTTAGGTTCTCTAAACAGGAAAAAGCCTCCCCAAATATGTATCTTTTTTGCTGATGAGAAAAAGAAGGAATCTATGGGTCTTAAACATAAAACCTGTATGTAAACATTTAAGTGATGTGACTAGGTACATAAAATTGAACATGGATCTACGGGGAGTTGAAGTACTACTTGTGTACATGTAGGTAGGTGTAGCCTTCTGTTTCAGCGTAGCAAAAGGAGAAAAAGGCCAGTCACTCTATCCCTCCCTTAATGAGATTTCACTGTAGGAAAAGTGATAGGGAAGTAAGAAGGTCTGAGTGATTGTAGTTAGTTGTTATGCTGAATTAACTAGATACAAAGACACATCAACAGTGGGCAGAAGAAGACATACTGCATAATAGGCAAATCAAAAAGTAGGTACCCATCCAGAGAGGCATGTATAGATGGAATATAGTGTAATTATACTCACAGCATTGGAACAGGTCCCTGGCAAACATGTACATAGTCAAGTCTAGTGTGTGAAGCTTTTCTTTATACCAGTATTGTCTTAATACTGCTCTAGATGCCCATCTCTTCTATACCAGGCCTAGAAAGTCAATAAGCAAAGAGACAGATAATAGCAAAGGCATGCTGGGAAGTTAGTAAGATTTGCTGATGAAGAGACAGAGTGAGCTGCCCTCCAGACCCCAGATCAATAAAAAACTTAGTAAGTAGACAAAGGCTGAGAAATCAGGAAACACCCAGGACCAAGATTTTCTTGTGTGATTGACAAGGAATCAATCTTGTTATCATGCCCCACTTATATTCCCGATGCAGGTCTTTCTCATTCCTAGCAATGCTCTGAGGGCTTTGTTTGAATGGGAAGACATGATTTTTCTTTTTGATTTTGAAATATCAAAAATGTACAATGGAAGAAATTTATTTTCTTTTCAACTCCGACCTTCACATTGGCTCTTAAAATGGTTTTATCAGTTTAGCTTCCACACCAATGCAAACTAATATTTGTATGATGCTTAAACAATAGAAGGAATACCCCAAAAGAAAGCTGCCCTAGTTTGGTTATATTGGCCTAAAATCATACTTTCAGTTAGGCAGGTATGACTTGCCATGGAAATCAGGGCTTTGATTAAAAGAAGTTTCACTCCCTTCTTTTCTTTTGTGCACAACAAATCCTGTGAACTGAGGTCATTTCCAGAAAAGAGATGTGGGAGGGGGAGTCAGAGGAAATGAAACTGGATATATAGGTGGAGGCACACAATAAGGGTGTTGTAGGTAAAGATGAACAGCTTGAATTTGACATGGCAAGTGAAGGGAATCAATGGAGTGCTAATGTGTGGGAGGAAACGAATATGACTTTAGCAGAAACATTTAGGACAGATGTGGAGAGAACAGTGGAACCATTGGGCCAGACAGGAGAAGCTTAGCAGTAACCAAAGCAAAAAACATCTGACAGAAACCTATTTTGAAAGTTTCCTCTTTTTTCTCTCACAGACAAGTCAAAATTTAAGTGTGCTGTTAAGTGTTATATGAGCTCTAAACCTTTAACAGCTCCAGAACTAATTTTATGTTACAGTGTATTGTAATTTTGCCATGGGTTTTCAAAGAGGGAACATCATGAAAGGCCATATCCCCCCTATTCCCTGATCTCATTCATCTGCATGGTTATCAACTGGAACATCATCCAAAGATCAATATTCAGAATACCCTTCCCTTCTTTTAATTATTAGAAATATTAGAAATCCTACTCTTTAATCCCTTGGTTAGGAAGCATTTTCTCAGGGTGAGTCACACAGCATATTTCACCAGCATTGTTATGCCTGTCTAACTCTGAAAAAGCCTTCCATTTATCTAGGCTAATGACAGATATTCCATGGAATCAGAACTTGACAAGCTCCTTGCACAATACCTCTAATGCAACCTGGGCTGTGGCATGATAAACATGATTACCTGCTTGAGGAAATAAACATTTCTCCACCTCCTTTGCATGCTAAAAGAACTCTTATCAAAATATGGATCTACAGCATAATCCTCTTGGTCCTGTTGGAACTAGTCCAGACGAGGTCACAGGGAAGATCAGAGGGTTGGAGCACCCCTTCCTTTGAAAACAGGCTGAAAGAGTTGGACTTGTTCAGCCTGGAGAAGAGAAGGCTCTGGGAAATCTTATAGCAGCCTTCCAGTACCTTAAGGGGCCTACAGGAAAGGTGATGGACTCTTTATTGGGGAGTGTAGTGATAGGACAAAGGGTAGAAGTTTTAAACTAGAAGAGGGTAGATTTAGATTAGTTATTAGGAAGAAATTCTTTAGGCACTGGCACAGGTTGCCCAGAGAAGCTGTGGATGACCCCTCCCTGGCAGTGTTTGAGGCCAGGCTGGATGGGGCTTTGGTCTAGTGGAGGGTGTCCCTGCTGGGGGGTTGGAACAGGATGATCTTTAGGGCTCCTGCCAACACAAACCATTGCATGACTCTGTGATTCTTCAAATCTTGGTAGACAGTCTTATTTTCAATGTAGTCTTGAGAGAGGTTACTTGTTTATTGAAAATCTATTGAATATTCTTAAAATTAGCCTCTCATGTTGAAGGTGAACTTGCTTCCCTTCTGAGGGAGTATCTGTTTCCACAGCTTCCTTAGATTAACATGTAACAATACCACATTGTAAGGGTGTTACAGATATTTGTGTAACATATTTAATGTAAAACAGAAAAGAAAAACATGGAAAGGTAAAGCTACCAGTAGCACACTTCCTTGTTCCATAAGAAGAAGCACGTCTTCCTGATAGCATGCCTGCTCACATATTTAGAATTGTCTTTACCTAAACACAACGAGATTCACAGTGTTCACAAACCTTCTTTGCATAAATTGTGAAGCCCTTTACTGCTTTTTTCCCTAACCAGGCAAAATCTGTTTTTTATCCCCAGGGAAGCAACCGTAAAATAAAGGATTACTAAGGTTCTTTTTAGGTTCTCTTTCTTGTATCTTTAAATTGAGTCAGAGGACAAAAGTTGAGTAGCATGCTTTTACCATTAGCTTACTGAGGCATAAATGAAATTGCTTCTGAAAAATAAAATTGCTTGCCAATTAAGAGGGAAAAAAAATAAAAAGGAATTCCAGCAAATTAAACTTAAACTCCAAACAGGTCTTCTACCTTTTGAAATGGTCATGTAGATGGTCCTGAAAAAGCACGTAGTTCTGAATGTGACTTATGGAAGAACAATTCCAAATTAATTCACTCAGACAATCATTGATTCATTTTTTGAAACTTCTCAGACTATTCAGGTTTTACTCATGTATTGAACAGCTGTAAAATTTCACAGACATACTACATTTGACTATAAAAAAACCCAACAGATTGAATGAGTTTAAAGCAGAATACAACCTTCTACTCCTATATTATGATCACAAAAGCCAGGAACACCTTATGAGATTCTGGAGACACTTTAAATAATCTCCTAGGTGTCAAGAGAGACTATGGTCTCTTCTAGAGGAGATGAAGATAGTAGATTCAGAACATTATAGTTTATTAGATGTCACTTATCTTTAAATATCCTTGCACTCCAATTTCATTTTAGCTGAAAAAGATGGGTAATGGGTGGTAAGGCTGTGACCACACTCTAGAACCCTGACCTGTATAATCTACCACTGATTTTCCCAACCTGTGGAAAAGACTAGGGTTAATAAGATCTGTAAGCACACATAAGAGTGGATCCTGAATCCAGGGATCCAAGTGTGAGTGTCTGGCTTCTGAGAATCTCAAATGCAAAAAGCACCTTTTTGCAATTTTGAGGTGCTGAGGAGTCAGCTTTAGTGATGTTATTGTGAATGTTGTCAGACTTGTTCCTCACTCAAGAAATACAAGGATGAGTCAGAAAACAGGAAGCGAAATGGTAGTGACGGCCATCCCAGTGCTGATAAAGACTGCAGCGTGTAGGAACAATAGCCTAAGAATCCCTTTGGTTATGGTGAAAAGAGTGAAGAGAGGAATAAAATCTGATTCTCAGAAAAGGAGGACTTGTTTTAATTCTGTGAAATGATTATATGTCACTAGAAGAATCATTTTCAGTGGGTGAAACAATGTGGAGATCTGTCTCTGAATATAAGTCTCTGTGCAGTCATGGAATGACCAAAAGTCTATGCAGTTGGATCAAGAGTTCCCAGAAGATACAATTTTGATTTCGATGGTTCAATACCAAAGGCTTTCTACTGTTTCTTTGTCATCACAGGAGCTCACTGCCATATAGTTGAGTTGAGTTATTGATACAAACATCCATTTGAACCTTTTCTGGAACAGTATGGCTACAGCTGCACTAGCACATAAAGCACCCCAGGGACCATTCTTTTGCCTTTATCACAAGTGGCATGTTCTCACGAGCAAGCTTGTGCCCTCATAGCTACACTCCATACTTACCCAAAAGCAGGTGGTCTCATCCATGTTGTTTTCTAAGAACACTCCTTGGCCTTTATTATCCCCTGAACCATAACCGAGTACTACTTTGGAGAGTACTAGTTGACATACAATAAAACTGTGCAAATGTGTGGTGCTATCAGCTAAACACTGTGGATTGTAAGAGAATGGTAATCAAACCCTAAATCATGGCCCTTTGCAGTATACTTCTATAGATGTAGCCCATGGGACCACTAAGTCATGGAAGTTAAAAGGCAAGGAAGAAACAAGAGACATTTATTTAAAGACTTTGTATTGAATTATCTTCCTTAAACTCCCCAGGCAATGCACCAAAGGAAAACGACTCAAACATTAATTATAAAAAGGACCTTCCAAGCATGAAATTCTTGCTCTCTGAATTGTCCCACTGGTGTCTGAAGTTAAGATCAAGAGACCATAGGACACGGAGGTAGCAGAAATCTCCAGAATAAGGAATTCTTGCTGACAATAAGGACCAATTTTCCTGACAATAAGGATTTTTCCTGACATGTTTCCTCAATACAAGTGATGGGGGGGGTAAGCACAAAGACCTTGTCACAAAAAAGCCATGTGGGATAGAGGACTAAACTGTTCTGAGGCAGAGAACTAAAAGGCTATTGGAAGCCACGTGGCTTTACTCAAACCGAAAATCTCTTTTCCCTGTTTGCCAAGAGGGAAGTTCTTGGCAACAAAAAAAGTCCAGGAAAACAAAGAAAATTGCTAAGTAACTAATGAACAAACTAACAAGGAAAATGACAGAAAAATGATCACAAGGCCAAAAACACTGCAGCCTGTGATGAGAGCAGAACTACATCTGAGGCCAAAGGCAGTTAAAGCAAACCAAGGAAGAAGCAGCTCACACTGTTCTTCGTGACCTCAGTGCAGAGCATGAATAGAAATAGGGCATATATATACTGTTTGGGCACTCCAAAGGCACAAAGTACCTTGGCTTGAGAGCACAAGACACTTTGTCATCCCACAGCAGATACACACACTGACCAACACTGGAAGGAGAAATATGGTGTTATACTATAATAGGAACAGACCAAGTTCTCACTGTAAGTGTAAAACAGAATGCAACCTTAAGTATGGCCTCACAGTGGCTCTACCATAATTGCTAGTTCCCTGCTGTGTTCCCTGTACGGCAGGTCTAGTACTGACATCTGGTACTAATTTAGGGTTCATCTGCTCTACAAGAACAAACATATTGTGGGGCCTTGTTACAGTATGCTTGTCCCTCAACTTGGTTAAACCACGTTCCATCTTGTAAAGAAGATGTGACATAACTGTTTGCATTTTGGTCCTGAACCACACTACAGATGTTGCAATGTTCAAGAGCCTGAAATGTTTTAAACTGCAATGCTGGGGATCTACTAGGAAGCAGCAGCAATTCCATGTCCTTAAAGAGAGTGGCATTAACCCCTTGCCCCCTCTCCCTGAGACTACTCCCATCTTGTTAAATATACTGATCAGCATGACTCTAACATGAGGTAGCTGAACTGTTAATTAAATAGCTGTGGTTATTTTATATCAAGGTAGAATGTTTTATGGGAAGTTATTTTGACCCTGTGCATAAACACATTAGCAATTTATATATGAAAAGCTGTACACAAAATTCTCAGGCAAGAGGGACATGGATATGGAGATTTTTCTCCATTTGTTCGCACAGCCAGATATACACATTAATTTGGATCTAAACACAAACCAAATGAGATTTGGGGCCAAATGATGGGCTGCATGAAATGCACAAAACTTCATAGAAAGTACCTGAGGTGCACCCATCTGCCTTAGCAAAGGATTTATCCCAAATGCCTTTTTGAGTAACCAGCAAATTAATTACAACTTCATTCTAGGATATTTCAGTGTGTACATCCCCACTTACTGCTCCAAGGACTGCATGCTGACAAAGCTGCTCCAGTTCCAGCTATTGCAGAAACTTCTCACGCTCTGCATGCTGTTCATTTTCATGTGGCATTTTCTTTCACTTTTTTTCGCTCCAGCTACTGTTATTCTTGCCAATAAAGATTAGCATAACCTTCAAGAAAATCTGGCAGAAGGTCACGGTCATTTCAGGGAGAAGTAAACAGAGTGGGAAAAGCGTAGAATGGGATTACTAAAAGAGAGTAGGAACTCTTTGCCCACTATGTATAGGTCATGACGTCAAGCAGGAATAGTTGGTGTTTAACTCAGTCAAAACTTACATAAGTTGGTGTTTAACTTAGTCAAAACTTACATAAACTCTGGTAGGCATCTGAGAAGTCGTGTGGATCTGAAATTCAAGACTGTATTGGACCTTAAAAATATTCACAACCTACTGTCTCTTACTCAACACGGATTGTTTTTCCATTACTTGGGGGGTAAACAGCAGAAGAAATAACTTGCAAATATTTGGAATGTTTCTATTTGTAATTTTTATATCAATGCATATCTCTTGTTATTCTCCATAGGGTCCTTCTCTGCCTCTTATGTAACTGGTAGAGCAGATTTTTATTTTTCCTTTAAGAAAAAAGAAGTTGATCCTATCAGTCCAGGACTTTTTCCAAAAAACCTGGGGCGAGTGAGGTTTCCATATACCAGGGCCAAAATACAGATGTTTGGCCTAAAATTGGTTTTATTATTTTTATTTTGGATTTTGGAAAAACAAGCACACGAGTCGCCACAAAAGAGCACAAGTACATGTGTTCTCTCTATTACACTGGAAGAAAATGCAGCAACTGAAAAGGATAAAATGA
>VZTU01013482.1:241-16239 GCA_013400835.1 Zapornia atra
CCAACAGTGTTTTTCTCGGCCCCAGCAGCCATTTGGTCCAGACATTGCAAACATCCAGCAAAAGCTCACAAACCAAAGCAGCCAGAACTGAAAGACATAGCTGATTTGAAATCTCCCCAGGGAATCCACAAACAGACCCTTTCACCCTTGGCCTCAGAGCTTTCTTTTAACAGGGAACCTCAAATGTACCTCTATATAGCTCCAAAAATATGCTTTTCTGGTTGAAAAAAACTTTGGTCCAAACATGCCAAACGTTCAGCAATAGCTCCCAAACAAAAGGAGCCAGGACTGAAAGACATAGGTGGCATTAAAATTCCTAAAGGAAGCCACAAGCAGCCCCTTTCACCCTAGCCCTCACAGTTTTCCTTTGCCAGAGAACCTCAAATGTACCTCTATATAGCTCCAAAAATATGCTTTTCTGGTTGAAAAAAACTTTGGTCCAAACATGCCAAACGTTCAGCAATAGCTCCCAAACAAAAGGAGCCAGGACTGAAAGACATAGCTGCTTTGAAAGATACCCCAGGGAGCCAACAATCAGCCCCTTTAACCCTGGGCCTCAGAGCTTTCCTTTGTAAGGGAACCTCAAATTTACCTCCATATAGCTCCAACACTGGTTTTCTCGTCCGCAGCAGCCGTTTGGTCCAAACACACCAAACGTCCAGCAATAGCTCTCAAACCAAAGGAGCCAGGACTGAAATAGATAGCTGTCATGAAAACTTCTAAAGGAACCCACAAGCAGCCTCTTTCAAGCTGGGCCTCAGAGCTTTCCTTTGCCAGGGAACCTCAAATGTACCTGCATATACCTCCAAAAGTGTTTTTCTCAGCCGCAGCAGCATTTTGGTCCAAACTTGCAAAACGTCCAGCAATAGCTCCCAAACCAAAGGAGCCAGGACTGAAAGACATAGCTGGCCTGAAACCTCCCCAGGGAGCCCTTAAGAAGCCCTTTTCACCCTCAGCCTCAGAGCTTTCTTTTGCCAAGAAACCTCAAATGTACCTGCATAGAGCTCCAAAAGTGTTTTTCTCGGCCAGAGCAGCATTTTGGTCCAAACATGCCAAACGTCCAGCAATAGCTCGCAGACCAAAGATCCTGAAGCTATCTGCATCTTTTCCTAGGAAATTTGGAGATCAAATGCCTCAGAAAGTCAGAGTTGGACCAAGAGACTCTTAAACAGAGTCCGTGTCCCAGGCTCCTTGGAAGGATACATTGCGAAGACTTCCAAACTCCTAAGCCATGTAGGAGCCTACAACATCCTCTCACCCTTTACTTTGCTAATAAAATTGACCTCTGTAGATGCCAGCACGTTCTCTTGATGCATTAGCTTTTGTTGCTGGTATAACAGTTTCTTGTGCAGTGTTTTCCATATGCCTTTCCAGTGGAAATTGGGAGTCACCCAATGAAAAGCAAAATCTGATAAGCAGAAGGGAGATGCAAATGAAAGCAGGAGACACACACACTGCTGTCATCTTCTGAGACCAGATGAGGAGTTTTATTAGGATGAGGAAAAGCAACAGCATCCTTAACAGTCCAACTCATGGTAACCCCGGACTACTTCGCAGCACCAAGACCAACAGTGCTGCTGCTGTCCTCAGTTCTACAGGGGCTGAAAGGACTTGACCAGATGTTCTAGAAAGGAAAAGGAAAACTGCCCCTGGCTCTTCCTGTTGCCACGGCCCTCCTTTCCCCTTGGTCCCACATGCTGCTCTCTCACACTGTATAAATACTTTGGCTCACGCTGCCGTCCCAATTTTATACATGCATAACACACAATGCACCTACTATTTATCCTTGAAATTAATATATTTGCTTTCTTTATGCTATAGGTGTGTCTACACATATAATCATGTTTCCCTGAAACTAGGAAAATTCTCTCTTGCCAAAAAGCCAGAGAAGCACTTCTACCCTGGCAGGCCAGGTGATGCAGGGTTTACTTTGCCCAACACAGAGCAGGTGTCCTTAACCCATGGAACACTCCAACTGCACCCATGGGCAGAGCCCAGGCAGCAGCATGTCCCTTTCACCTTTGTTGGATGCCACTCATGCAGCTCTTCTCTTTGCAGAAGATGGGATATGACATTAGTAAGGTGGGGAAAGCCACTGATTGAGGTTAGTTGCTCTAGTCCCACCAGCCAGGAAGAGTCCTTTCAGCCTTGGGAAGGCTGCTGAAAACAGCTCCTACATTTGTTACTGATACAATGGCACACAGGTGCTGAGGATTCCTCAGTACAGGGCCCTACTGAGCCATCAGCCCAGATACTTTCTCCATTCTCCCCCTTAACACACAGCTTCACTGCATGTTGGTGCTGAGCTCGGTGATCTACCTGCGATGCTGCTCGGACCGAGGCATTCTACCAAGTGCCCATGTAAAAGGCACCCTCTGGTCTCACAGCAGATGCCAGCTGCCTCACACCAGGCACTGAACGGTCACAGAACAAGCCTACATGTACACAGCACTCACCAATGCTATAAAACTGTGACAGAATTTACTCTAAAGCAAAAAAAAAAAACCAAACCAAAGCAAACCAAGAATCTGTTGGGGCTGCTGATTTGTGGTGTGTTTTACAGCACTTGGGGAGAAAGCAGAGAGGGAATAAATCTGGTAGCTAGTAGCCACAGCAACAGATTGTGTTTCTCCTGTGGATGGGTTTCCAACACACACCCCTCCCAAAACAACAGCAATTACTGGGCATCACAGGGTAACAGAGCAAAGTTTATGTTGCTTCTGTGGCAAAGTGGTTTTCACAAGGCTAATTTGTTCCAGGTCTGCAAGGTGCTGACTCAATTACAGCGCGTTACCAGGGCTCTGATCACAACAGCCACTGAAAACACAAAGTGAAAAGCCCTGGACAGGGCTCATCCTGCTCTGACGGGCTTTTTCTGATACCAATTAAGAGCCCAGCACACCCAGCTTGGAAGAGAGATGCCTTCCTGACTCCTAGGAACAGGGGAAAGGCAGCGAAGATAAAAGCATTTGGGGGAAGCAAGCGGGGGTGAGAGGAAACGTTGGCTCGTACCTGCCAGCATCAGTCTGGATAAAGGGGCTGTGGCTGAGAAGCCATGTACATGCTGCTTGAAAAGACAATAATGAAGGCATAGCTGTGCTTCCTTCTGCTCTTCAAAGGCTGCCTCCAAACCACTTCAAATTCTCTCTGTATCGCTGCGGTACCATCATGTCTAACAAGGAGCTGGGAATCTGGTTGCCACAGGTTTTTATCCAAAGGAACTTTTTGAAGAACCAAGGTTGATTTGCTGTCAAAACATCGGCATGAACACATCACAGATCACCTACCCCAGCACAAGAAAGGGCTAGCTCAACAGTGGGCAAGGTGTGACATGCACTGCTCTGTCCCAAGGCATGCTACACCCACCAAAGCATCGTGCCACGCTCTTTGCAAAGGGCTTTAAAGCAGAGGCTGAGGCAGAAGGACAGAGGGAGGAAGAAGCCATGCACGGCAGGGCAGACCTCTCAGCTCTGATATGACTCAGCAGCTGTCATTGTTGGATTTTAGCTGCTTTTGCTGCCTTTAGGCCCTCAAGGCTTTCTGTTTCCAAGGGAATGACCTCCAGGTGCCGAGCTCCCAGCCAGAACCGGCAGCAGGACAGCATGTCACATGCAGGTGCATTCATCCAGCTGGTGGGAAAAGCAGTGGGAAATCCTGCTGCCCAAAGGAGGAGATTTATTGCCCCTGAAACAACCTCCCTCTGAGGCAGCACAGCCTCCAGCACCCTCCCAGCAGGCAGGATCAGCACTGCAGACTGCGAGGCGGGCGCTGCCTGTCCTAACGAGGAGGCAGAGGCGGTGGAAGGAGCCATCTCCACAGCACGTTTACTCAAACTGACAGCAAGGATTCTTCTAGTTTCCCAAACATTTTGCAGGAAAGCAGAGAGTTCATCTCTACATGGAGATGATCACCATGCAGGATGAAGTGCTTTGCACTCACACTCAGCACCAATCGTGTCCTGGGTGTAGCTGCAGCAAGGATGACACACGCTGGATGATACACCAGAGGGTACCTAGCACCACCCGTGACAGCTGGACATGCTGCTTTACTTGCCTTAAACACACTTGTATGACTGCCTGTGAATCCTGTGAGCCTTAAGATGCTATGTAGGATTCAAATCTCAGCTTCCCACAGACTCAAAACACACGTGGGGCTAAGAGGACACAATGTTCCAGATATATTCCAGATATCTCCTGTCCAGATACGCCACTTGCCTCTGCAGCCATCTAAGACCACGTAGGACAGACCACCCAGAGACACCTCCTCTCCTTACTGGCAGCACAGGCACTGGGTCCATCAAACCCAAACTTCACCTGGTTGGCAGAAGCCTCCTCTTTCAGCCCAGGCTGCCAGAACGAATCCCTCAGTTCTGCTGCTGTTTATTATATCAGCTTATTTCCACACTACCTTTGTCAAACACTGGGATTTCTCCAGAAAAATATTAAACCCCAGCCTAGATGGGGCTCCTGGGAACACCCCGAGCTTGCCAATACGAAGCATGAGGGCAAACACAGGTGCCTCTTCCCCATCTGAGCAGCCTCTACACACACCCAGGCAATATTTTTCTGTCAAAGTACTTCACTAGCCCTCTCTCCAAAATTTTTTTGGACTCCTTTAATCTAGAGCCAAAGCTCCCTGCCCTGCTGCCACCCAAATTAATAGATGCTTTGCCATTGCGGTCAGTGGGATGGAAATTGAGCCTGAAGACGGCCAGACAATCCCACCACAGCCCATGTCCACGTAGTGAATGCTGCAAGCAGGATTAAAAGAGCCTCACATGTATCTTTGTGCTGCCTGTGCTCCATCTGCATCCAACCCCCGATGCCTACAGACGCTGCCAGGCTCATCCAGGGCCGTATCCTGGACAGAGACCTGGCCAGGCTGGAGAGCTGGGCTGGGAGAAATCTAATGAAATGCAACAAGAGCAAGTGTAAAGTCTTGCACCTGGGGAGGAATAACCGACTGTATCAGTACAGGCTGGGGGATGACCTGTTGGAAAAGAGCTCTGTGGAGAAGGACCTGGGGGTCCTGGTAGATGACAGGTTGGCTATGAGCCAGCAGTGTGCCCTGGGGGCTGAGAGAGACAAGGGGATCCTGGGGGGCATCAGGAGGAGTGTGGCCAGCAGGTCACAGGAGGTGATCCTCCCCCTCTGCTCTGCCCTGGGCAGGCCCCACCTGGAGTGTTGTGTCCAGTGCTGGGCTCCCTGGGATAAAAAAGACAGGGACCTTCTGGAGAGAGTCCAGAGAAGGGCGACAAAGTTGATTAGGGGTCTGGAACATCTCCCCTATGAGGAAAGGCTGAGTGAGCTGGGTCTGTTCAGCCTGGAGAAAAGAAGACTAAGGGGGGACCTAATTAGTGTTTATAAATATCTTAGACATGGGATGCAGGGGGAAATGGCCAGCCCCTTTCCAGTGTCTGTGGGGACAGGACAAGGGGCAATGGCTGTAAACTGGAGCACAGGAAGTTCCACACCAACATGGGGAAGAACTTTCCCCCAGTGAGGGTGACAGAGCCCTGGGACAGGCTGCCCAGGGAGGTGGTGGAGTCTCCTTCTCTGGAGATATTCAAGTCTCGTCTGGACACCTATCTATGTAATATGAGCTGGGGAGCTGCTTTGGCAGGGGGGTTGGACCCGATGAGCTCTTGAGGTCCCTTCCAACCCCTGTGATTCTGTGATCCTTACCCACACTGGGCCTGTCTTCCCACAGGGAGGGAATTCGTGCTGCTTCACAAGCTGCACACAGACTTTTAGCATTTAATAACTCAAATTGCAATACAATATTTGATGGGAAATAGTCATGATGGATTTATAACACAAGGCAGGTAGCTGAAGTACACAAATTTCCACGTTTCAGGAAACAGATACTATTTTCAAACAGAGCTAATCCTATAACAAAAAAAAAAAAAACCATAATATTATCCATAATCTTTTCTTGCTGCATGCATCTGTGGGGTTTGGTTGATTTCCTCCCCCCCCACACCCCTTTAATGCTCAGACTATGGAGTTATAGCAGACCATTTTTCTACACTATGAAGCTTATTTACATACTGTAAATAACCGTGAATGCAATAAAATCATGGTACAAATAACATGAAATAATGCCTCAATTTGCAGTTGTTTTACATCAGCATAGTTTATAGTGGTGTTTACTGTAGGCTTAGAAACAAATAAAAAAATAAATGGAGGCACAAAGACAAAAACTTCGTTGTTCCCCACTGCTGGCCTCTAGCCCATTAACCACCACTCACCAATTAATAACATTTAAAATCAAATGACACCAGACCCCAGCCTGGTGAGCACAGCCCAGGGAGAAGACCACAGCTGGGTTTGCTTCCCACATCATGCCTGATACCCCAAGAGCTGGAGTAAATCTGTGAGAGTGGGGCACTGATTGGACCTGGATAGCTAATGCATCCTTCTCCCCAT
The DNA here is from genome assembly GCA_013400835.1 of Zapornia atra. Taxonomy (NCBI): domain Eukaryota; kingdom Metazoa; phylum Chordata; class Aves; order Gruiformes; family Rallidae; genus Zapornia; species Zapornia atra. The sequence goes on from VZTU01013482.1 coordinate 6,670, forward strand.
TACAGACCCCATGTGGGATTTAGGACCAGCTTCTCCCTTCTCTGTGGCCCCACGTTCCCCAGCCAGGCTGATATTTTCGCCTCTAACTTGTATGGTCTCCTTGGGGTGCCAGTTGCAGAGCACAGGGTGCTTCAGATCCCAGCCCAGCACTGGTTTCTATCAGATTTTATAACACACTCAGGTCAAACAATCCTGTGACTAATTCTTACTGTCTTTAATTGAGAGATCCCAGAGGTAACTGAACTATCCTATCTTGTCAGGTAGCCCCTTGAAGTCACCCACCTCCTGGGACCAGGGATGACTTTAAAGCCTGGCTGATGCCCAATCTGGCACATACACAAACGGGATCCAATATTCCCTGCTGACAGCCCACTGCAAATTTGAGGTACTGATGACATGACAAAAATCATCACCTTCCTCTCTGGGAGCTTGTTGTGGTTCAGCCCCAGCCAGGAGCTGGGCACCATGCAGCCACCCACTCACCCCTCCATCCCCAGCAGGATGGGGAAGAGGTGGGCAGAGGAAGGCTGAAAACCCATGGGGTGGGGTAAGGACAGTTTTCTGGGACAGCACAGGGAGAGGGAAGCAACAGCAGGACTCATGGTTGAACACACATGGTGATAACAAAGCACTTCACCAACCCAATGGCTGAGTGGATGCTCAGCCTGGGCTCAGACCATCCTGGAGCCAAGGAGCCACCCCCTCCACACCCAGTCCCTTTTGTGGGGGCATGATGTCACAGGGTTTGGAAACACCCTTGGCCAGTTTAGCTCACCTGTGCTGGCTCCATGGGAAAACTAACTCTATCCTAGCCAAAACCAGGACAAAGCTTAATGTTGGCTCCTAGCTTAAGTTTCTCTCTGCCTGCTTTGGGTCTTGATGAGCAAGTTTCCACAGTAGCTACACAGGGATTTGATCTACTTTTCATAAAAAAAGAAAAAAAATTAAAAGAGCCAAAACTAACCCCCTTTTAACACCTTAGAAGGGCTCATGGGGCTCATTTTGGGCTGTCAGCAGGGCTCAGCCAAGATAGGTCAGGTATAGCAGCAAATCTCAGTCTGCCAGCAGCCAGCCCCAGCAGTCAGACAAACATGTCAGACTCAAGCCACAGCAACAGACAGGTCAGAAGAAAGATTTCTCTACATTCTTTTTTCTTCCTGGTGTATGAGAGCACCAGAATAGAGCCTTGACATGATGGAGAACAATTTCCTCCTTCTTTTAAGCATGCACTGAGATGTAAATAGTCATTTCCATGAACTTAAAAACCCCAGGGAAGCAGATAATAAGCAATTACTCTAACTAGATAGCACTGATGTCTAAAAATTAATTTCTGTGCTAACATCCCACCCCTAAAGTTTTACATTTCAAAGCAGAGCATCCTCTGGAAAAGGCACACAGGTGTACAATCCTGTTTCCCAGGCATCTGTGTCCATCTTCTCTGGTGGCACACCCACCCCTGCCTACCCAGAGCACAGGCAGCACACAGCAGCCTTTCCTCCACATGTGCCTTCAGAGAAGAGCTGCTGCTGGAGCACGAGGCACCACGCTGATCAAAGCCAATCGATCTTGTCACCACAGCATTCCTGACATGCTCATCCCAGTATGGATTTACTTGTTATCTCTGCCAGGATTTAGAAATCAGGGTTTTTTTTCCAGAGGAGGTTGCTGTTTTCCTCAAGATCTGCTCAAGGGCTGAGCCACCCAGCATCTTCAGAAATCATTGAAATGGGACAATGAAGCCATCAGTCAGAAGAGTCAGGATCACAACCACAGGAACCTGGTTCCTTCAAGCATCTCCTCTGCTTACAGCACTCAGGCTGCAGGCACCAGCACTACAGCTCTTATTGATGCTCTAGGGCTGCTGGCCAACGGGGCGATGCTCTACCTTCATGGCTTCACACCACAAGAACATCCCCCTTCCTCTGAATTCAGGTGGCAACCAGAAGAACCACCTCAAGCCTTAACAGTAAATGCTACCTTCTCCTACTAATACTGTTCAGAAAAACAGGAGCAGTTACAGTGACTACACAATCACAGTGCTCTTTATTTCATCCTACATAACCATTAAGGATAGCCAAAAGAAGTGAAGCAAAGACAGAGAAACCATCTTCACCAGCAGCACTTTGGATGTTATTTATAATAGAGCCCATCGTGGTCAACCTATCTTGCAACTAAGGTCCTCAGAGACATCTACACACGTGCCTAAATAACCATCCCAGGCACCCAGAGACACCTTTTATTGTTTATTCTCTGTCATTCTTTGAAGGTTAAATACCAAAAACACACAGCAGGTGCCTACACCTGGATTTAGTGCCCACCTTAACACAGGCTTATGTCTGGAAGCTGACCACAACTCCTGTGCAATCCTAAAAACAGGGGAAGAGAGAAGTAGCTACTCTGTAGGAGTTCAGTGAATATTAACTTACAATTATCCATTCATTTGTGATATTCTGGGGAAAAAAAACCCTAACAACTCAAAACCAGATCCTCTATCAAAGCCACCCATGTTGTTCTACTCCCTGCTCCTTAAGACTCATCCCTGAAAGGCACCTGGAAACAGGATTATTAGGAAGCTTGAGCCCCAAGATATCATTTTTTATTTTATGTTCTTTGCCAAACATTCTTTCACATTTTTTTCCTGCAGCTCTGAATGTTCTCTGCCCTTCATTTCAATTAATGGTGTCATAGATCAATATATTCTCCCAACGAACTATTAAATTAACTGCCACGTTCTTCCTTCATTTTTTATTCAGAGAAAGGAAGGAAAAATAAGCACAAACCAAAGCACTTCACTCTTTATGATTTCAAATAAAAGCCAGACAAATGATGGCAATGCTTTGCCAGCCCCACAATTTACCCAAAAAGCCCACTGTACATCTTAGTTATGTCATGGTTTATTCCTCAGCCTATGAAGATGCTGGGGAGTGATGCATCTAGGGTCAAAAAAACCCCACCAAAATGAGAAGAAACTAGCAGCAACTTGAAGTCAGAGATTTTTCTGTTGCTTAACTTAACACCTCCACAAATAACCTTGTTCTTCTCCCCCTCTAAAAACAAAGGCACAACACAAGGAAATAAAAATGCCATGTGAAGCTCTGATTTCCCAGCCTGTGGAAGGAGGAGTTTCTCCTCTTTAGCTCCCATGGTTATCATCCCTGTCACGTCCTGTCCCTGCTGGCTGTGGGTAGCTGATTGACAAGGTGCTGTCTGCATTCGTGCCACGTTGGGAAGCGGGTCAAACGCTGCCCCAGACAAACAGGCTGGAGGAAACTTCCCCTCACAACCCCCAGCATTAAACATTTACAGATACCTCTTCTCATTACTGGACCACCGAAGACAGAGAGATGCCCACAGGGTGATTCAAACTGCCCACCACCACCACCCCTTCTCCAGCTACTCTTCAGAGCAACAGTCCCCACCTCTCCCTCTGCACCTTTTTCTTCTCCTCACTTCCCCAAGGCTTCCTACAGCCTTCTCCCCACAACCTCCCCCATCAAACTGTCCATCCAGCAGCATCCTTTCCACCTCCCACTCTCCCATCTTCTGCTCATTTCTTTTGAGGGAAACTTTGGGCTTAATTAGGCTTTAAAAACAATAACAAAATACATGTCAACAACTCAACACAATCTTCAGAATAAGCAAAGATATGTTGCCACTAACAAACCCACAGCAGATCTATACCAGCACTTCCCAGGGCATTCCCTGGTAATGAGCAGCAGCATCCCTTCACCCCACAGCTGAACTCAGCCTCTTGCTCATCATGACAAACACAAAAACCTGCTAGGCTCTTCTCCAAAGTCAGCACCCTCTACAATTTTCATCACTCTGCTTTGTGTTTGAGTGCTGCCCAGCAGAGCAGGACCCCAGGCAAGGAGCAGGGCTTTCCAGGGCCACCAAAAACCACACATACACCAAGCTACTGCATCACAGTACCAAGGCCAGGCAGTCCCACACAGGTCCATACACGTGCCCATCTCCACATGTGATGGCTAAGGGAGCTAGGCTTCTTCAGCCTGAAGAGAAGGCTGTGGGGGGACCTCATTGCACCCTGCCAGTCCCTGAAGGGAGCAGTGGAACAGGAGGGGAATCAGCTTGTTAAAGGGCAGAGACTGGCAGGACAAGGGGGATGGAATGAAGCTGGAGGAGGGAAGGGGGAGAGGAGAGATTGGGGGGAAGGTCTTTGCAGAGAGAGTGGTGAGGGGCTGGAACAGGCTGCCCAGAGAGGGGGGGGGGGCCCCATCCCTGGGGGTGTTCAAGGCCAGGTTGGATGGGGCCCTGGGCAGCCTTGTATAGCTCCAGGCCTGGAGGTTGGTGGTCCTGCCTGTGGCAGGGGGTTGATCCTTCCAACTCTGTGATCCTTGGAGTCCCTTCCAACCCAGACCAGTGTATGATTCTATTTCTTTCCAGACCAAACGTTGTATTGGTGTCTGTGCAGAGAGGATTTCAGGGCTGCCAAGGAGCCCTCTGCCCTGCCCCACCACACTGCTGGAACTCAGGCTGTGGGATTAGCAGGCTCTGGGGCTATCCTGGTACATCAACTGCTGATGCCATGTAGGGACACTCCTCTGTCCCAAACAGACTTTAACAAGTCGTTAACCAGGACTATGGGGAGGTAAGGAAGGAATAAAAGAAAGACAAATTGTGAATGAGGAGAGTGAAAGTGACAGGAATTACATGAACTGCAAAACATTTCAGAGTAACATCACTTTTGGGCGTCTCACATTAACCCAGGATAGGGAAGGGAAGAGGGGCCTGATCCACTGCTGTGCACCTGCCCGGGCTTCCCAGCTGCCAGGGCAGCTTCCCCTCTGCTTCCAGGACAGGATGCATTCAAGCTCAGCACATTTCTTTCCTCACTCCACAGTGAGCTCCAAGAACTATGACACAATTTGGCAGAGGGGAGGAGAAATGTGGTGACAGGTTTCTTACCATGATTTGCCCTCAACTGTGCCTACAGACAACAAAAGAAGGTACAAGGACCTGTTTCTTCCTCATTATACAAGGGGGAAGAGTTGCTCATTAAGTTCCACTCCAGGGCCCAGCTTATCTCCCCAAGGCAGATAAGGGTTTCTCCTCAAAAAGCCATGAGGAAAATGCAAGATGCAAGTCACAAGTCCTCAGTAGCCATCATTAAGCATGCAGCACCAGCAAACTCCAAAGGCAGGCAAGATTTGGCCACTTCTCCAGTGCTTGTGAAACAGGATGCACAGGAATAATTCCCTTTAAAAACCTACACCAGCTCCAGGTAATGGTCATGACATCTGCATCCTGGACAGGGAACCTGACCAGCCACAGTCACAGCAGTTCACACAGATAACTGAATTCCTGATATCAAACATCCAGGGACCTGTGGAGCTTTGCTGCTCTTCAGGGCCCCCAGTCCAGGAGAGAAAACCCCAAAAGCCACATGGGCAGTTAACCTGATGAGCTAATCCAGGGATTAAAGGAATTGTAGCTTCTAGCACCAGAAGTTGCAGAGGATAGTTTTAACCATCATCCCTGAAGACTCCAACTAAAGTAAAAATACGAGTCCATATGTTTAGGAGAACCTTGCTTGACCTCCATAATGCCATGGGCAGGCAATACTGCAGGGCCTGGCCAGCACCACACTGCACACACTCTCAGCACTGACTCATGCTCCATGTTCTCCAGGGAAATTGCCCACTGTCATCAGGCTCACTCCAGTTACAACTGCCTTTCGACTCTTTTCTTTAAGGAAAAGCAGGTCTGAAATCTATCACAGATGCTTCACGGTTATAGACTCATCATTAGTCCTCCTGCTCTTTGAGGGCCATGACTCACAAGCTGGGTTGTCCTCTGCACACTGAGGAGCAGGCAGGGAAGGCCATGAATCACTCCAGGCACCCTTACCTCATGCTGTGATTGAGGAATGGGACAGAAGCACAAGGAGCCAACCCTTCCCCCAGACCACACAGAGGAATTTGTTGCTGCTTGGAAGCCCCCACCACTTTGGTCACCTACCAAAAAGGAAAAGGCACAGCAGAAGGAAGCAGGTTCCTCCAAAGCTCCTGGTGGCAACAGTTGTGATGCAAAGACAAACCTGATGCTCTATTTCTCCTTCATTCCAGAGGGCATCCAGCCACATTCCCCACAAACACCCACCTCCACGAAGCCATACTGCTAGAGGAGGCTGTCACACCAGCTTCCAGGGAGCAGGAGCCAGTGTTTTGTCCCAGAGCTGACAGACCTGTTACATGTTAAGACATTGTTTAATTACACCCGCCTCCCAGCCCCACCAGCAGCACTCAAGGCTCCAGTGCCCTCTGGAGGCTGGTTTCCCTGTCACAAAGCCCTCTGAGGTCAGCCAGTCCCATCATCTTTTATTGCTGACAAACACATTATATCAGCCTTTTAATAAACGTTATCAATCCTGCCTGTACAAACTCATTAGGTTAATGTGGTGCTATTTTTATTAAAGCTCAGAGAACTTGCATTTAACAGCAATTACACTGTTTAAACACCAAACAGCTCCAAAGAGACAGGAGCCAGAGCTCGGTGTCAGCTGAGGTTCCTGGCCCCCAACCCCAGCTCTCAGAGCCAGGTGGACTTTCCTGTTCTGCAGTTACACCCCCAACTCTTCTCCAACAGCGACCGATCCCACACTCCCAAAGGATTCAGATCCACTCCCCAGTGAAGGATCTGACTTCCAGCTCTCAGCTTGCTCTGCACAGGCTCCCCTGAAGCCCATATGAAATTCAGATGGGAGGCATTCCCACCACTCCAGCGCTCCACATGGCACAGCACTGTCCCCAGGAGGGTCACGTCCTGGGGCACTTGACTCAGTGCAGCGTGTTCCTCCCCCACTAACAGCATGAGAATAAGAGTGTCCTACAAGCTGCCCCTTCAATAAGACTTAGATAAGCTGCAACTGAGACAATGAAGCCCCCTCTGTGGTAAGGTGTCTTTAGGGGCAGGGGCAGTCCTTGCATGCACTGCAGGAACTTCACTTCTGTCTAAATGCTTTAAGAGCAGTCAGCTGGATGGAGATGAGATGAGAGCCAGATGGAGCAAAGGGAGGTTGGTTGGGGTATTTTTCCTTCCTGTGCAGACTTCATGTCATGAACTGGCACATACAGTAAGTCAAACCAAACATGAGAACCCAAAGACTCTCTTCTGGTTTTCAACAGCAGAAACCAAAGCTCCAGCCCTTACCTGTTCCCTATTTCATAGCAGAGAGCAACCAACACTGCCTGCTGAAAGCATCAAGCGCCCTCACTGTTCTCTCCCGACTACATATTCCTGTTCCTGCCAGGAGAGGACAGGATTTGCACAAATTCAGGTTTACTCTTACACTGCTCCTCTTCCTATTCTCAAGAGTCATCCTAGAAAGCAGAACACATCACCAGTCATCTCTCAGAACACCTGAGAGGAAGCAAACAGAACCAGCACCAATGTGAACCCCTAAGGCATTACTTTCACTAAGAATTTATATTTTCATCAGCGTGGACACCTCCTAAGGCTCTTTCCATGATCTATTGGTCTCTCTAAAGCCTTCACACTCAGCAACCCAGCAACTGTCACACACGTTGCACCATCAAGAAAACAAAAGGCCACAGTTAAAGTTAAGTTGGTGCAGAGTCCTCATTAGTCAGGTGTTGGCAGGACTTTATTAATGGCAGTAATTAGTAGGAAAAAAGTTCAGCAGTGGCAGTGGAAAATTCCACCACTTAAATATTCATTATTATCGACTCCTCCAGCTTCACAGTGCAGCTATCTTATTAGCTTCCTTTGGGCCAGCCTCTCAGGTCAGCTCTGCTACTGTCCTTGAAGGTGAAAGGCTGGAAACATTAAACTTCCTTCAGAAGTCAGCAGAATTATATGCTAAGAGAAATGACCACCCCTCAATTACCTGAGCAGCCCCTTCGGCTCTCCAGGGCACCAGGGCAAGGTGAGGATGGATAACAAGTACTGCTCTTTGCTTTGGCCTTTTAACTCACCAACAGTACAAGCAACTGAGAGGAAAGGAAAGCACTGATTGTAGGAACAATGCACTAAGCATAGGGAGATCACAGATCCATAAAGAGCCCTGCAATTGTCTAATAAGACTGAGTCATTAATCTAAGCAAAGAAGTCTAGAAAATTTTGTAGCAAAGATCCTTTAAGCACAGAGTCAGGTAACTAAAAGACACCCATACAACCTAGAATAAAATCCTCTGAAGTTCTGTCTCCGTTTGCCACATGCAGCTTTGATACAGTCAGGTCTGGAGCATCAGAGCAACCCAAATTCAGCTTAAACATGCTGAAGACCTTGGGAAATAGAGGCACAGGCCCTGGCAAACCATGAACCTGATGTTTGTTTTTCAAAGCTATACTCCTATGGAGCTCGCTTTTACCTCGACCTAGCTGCAGGAGATGAAGGCAGTTCAGAGGCACAGTGGTCCAGTGAAATCCTTTGGTTTTTAATGGACCAATTTCTGTTCTGCAACAGAAGCACTTCTACATTAAACCCTTTACAGTCAATACCTCAGTGACCCATGGTCCAATAGCTGCCATACACATTAGGTCCACAACCTCCACCATATCCACCATAAAGGCACACACACTGATGTATCCATTCTCATTCCACATACCTCTAGGACTCCTGGCCATCTGCAGCTTCCCCTCCAAAGCACACTCCTGCTCACCAGCACACCAACCTCAAGCCCAGGACAAACCCCATCAGCTCCAGCTCAGTGATATTTAATCCCTCTGTCAATCGGCTTGGCCTGGGTGTTGTTGCCTCCAAAAGCATCAGCTGACAGTTATTATTCTATCAGCATGAACTTAGCAAACTCCATTCAGCTGGAGGGGCTTGGAGTTAAATTCTACTGGCCCAAAACTTTTTTGGGATAAGATCTGTGATTCTCAAAAGTCAACCAGGTTCCCTATGGCTTCTTCTCCTACCTATGAGCTTGAGGTAGAACTTTGCTGTCCTAGTAGTGCTGTATATCACAACACAATAGCTGTTAAGAGCTAGAAGAGCTTTAGGATGGAGAGGGAAAGCATAAACCTACAGCGAGTTTTATTGCTCAAAGCAAAGGGTTGTCTGAGTGGCACTTGTAAAAACAAGCTGAGCACATCTGACCATCCTGCTGCCCAGTAGCTTTTCCTCAGGCAGCTGTCCCAGACCCAGCAAAGGCAAGTTCACAGCATGCTGCTGCAGCAGAGTGGTCAGCACGAGAAAGATGGTGCTTATTAGAAAAGGCCAGTTTGGGGCTACTTATAAACAGCTGGGGGAATGCAGCTCTTAGGGACGCTGGTGCTGGGGGAATGCAGCTCTTAGGGACACTGGTGCTTCATTAAGAAACCTTCATAAAAACCACAAAGGCATTCAGTGAGATCATTCTGTGCCTGGAAGTGAAATATTTCCACAAATTTACCTGATTCCATGTTTTTTATCCTTGTAAGTCTCTATGTGTGAAAGGATTTAGGACAAAGCAACTCCCTTTCCCATCCTACTAGATGTCCTGTGATACCTTACCTACCATTCCCTTGGCAATAGCTTTTCCACTCTGCCACAAGTAACCTGTTTGTACCTCTGCCTTCAGCTCTGAATCACAGAATCATAGA
>VZTU01013485.1:0-10505 GCA_013400835.1 Zapornia atra
TACACCAAACTACAACAGTTGGTATAGAAAAGCAGTTTTCATTTATTCTGTCATTCTGACAAAAACCTAAGGACAATGGAGGAGAACCATTTACCTGACATTTTAATCTTCTTATCAAGGCTTCCATATTGGCCTATAAGGAAAAAATCTGTATGCGCAGTGAAGTTTCTGTAGTTGCTTAATAATGTCTATGAATTTACACTGTACTGAAGTTACCGCTGTTTTTATCTACTTCTCCACTCTGGCTTTTACACTAATACAATTAGAACAGCAATAATGTCGCTACTTCCTCCTGACCTTTGTCTTTTTACCTGCTTATTTTGCCGTTCAGTGTTATCAGTCAAGTTAAGACTCTGATTCTTTCCCATGTGTGACGTATCTGTTCCTGCCTTGTCCTATTGACTTTGTCACAGATAACTTTGCATTGGCATGCTGTCTTCATTATTCAGATGGTTCATGCTATTTTCTGTTTTCTTCTGTCACCAGCCTCCACTAACTCATGTTTTATTTATTGATTGCTATTATCTTCACTTTGCTTCTATGATCTACACTTTTTTTTCTCCTAATATTGAAGGGAAATATGAGGGAAGCATGTGTATATAGCTCAAAAAAAACCCCTGGTGTATTCAATAATGACTAAGTAGTTTATTTTCTGAAGGGAGTGCAACATGTTACACTCAGCTCACCTGATTTTAACTACCTAAAAATAAGACATTCATGTAGATTTTCTATATTTCTTTAGTCTTAGAGTTACTGACTGTCTCCAGAAGAAAATTCTTCCCCTCACCATTAAATTTTTAGGTTAGGCAAAAGTCTTCACAGAATCACAAAATTGAACAGGTTGGAAAAGACCTTTGAGATCATCAAGTCCAACCATACCTGTCCTCTACTAAACCATATCCCTGAGCACCTCATCTACTTGTCTTTTAAATGTAGCCAGGGATGGTGACTCAACCACCTCCCTGGGCAGCCTGTTCTGATACACGATAACCCTTTCAGTGAAGAACTTTGTCCTACTGTGTAATCTGAACCTGCCCTGGCACAGCTTGAGGTCATCCCCCCTCGTCCTATCACCTGTCGCTTGGGTGATGAGACCAACACCCATTTCTCTACAACCTCCTTTCAGGTAGTTGTAGGTGGTGATAAGGTCTCCCCTCAGCCTCCTCTTCCCCAGCCTAAACAACCCCAGCTCCCTCAGTTGCTCCTCTTAAGGTTTGCTCTCCAGCCCCTTCACCAGCCTTGTTGTCCTTCTTTGAACACACTCCAGGACCTCAATGTCTTTCTTGTAGTGAGAGGCCCTAAACAACACAGCACTCGAGGTGCAGCCTCACTAATGACGAGTACAGGGGCACAGTCACTTCCCTGGACCTGCTGGCCACGCTATTTCTGACACAAACCAGGATGCCATTGGCCTTCTTGGCCACCTGGGCACACTGCTGGCTCATATTCAGCCTGCAGTCAACCAACACCCCCAGGTCCTCTCCATCAGGCAGCTTTCTAGCCACTCTTCCCCAAGCCTGTAGCGCTGCACAAGGCTGTTATGTTGAACCTCATCCCGTTGGTCTCAGCCCATCTATCCAGCCTGTTCAGACCCCTTTGAAGATCCTCCCTACCCTCAAGCAAATCCACACGTCCTTCCAGCTTAGTGTTGTTCTCAAACTTACTGAGGGAACATTCAATCCCTTCATCCAGGTCATTCATAAAGACACTGAACAGGACTGGACACAGGACTGAGCCCTGGAAAACACCACTCATGACCGGCCTCCAGCTGGATTTAGCTCCATTTATCACAACTCTTTGGGAGATGGGAATGTAGTTTTTTTGTGGTGGTCTTTTAAAAGAAATTAAAAAGTCTTCCTTCAAATTGTGGGCAAGGCAATATATTCCACTTTTGCTTTCTGCACAATTTTTTTCCCACCATGCCAGTCTGAAGAATTACAACTACTAATGACTCAAGTGCATTTTTAATTACTTTCCTGATATGGATCATTTAACATGGAGACAGATTGGTTTCCAGCAATCCACTTGGATCATTTCATTGAACAGTTAATTGTAATTCATATTTCTGAAACCTCTTCAAGGGTTGTATAAAATCCATGGGGGTTTTATGTTGGCTTGGGAGTTTTTTTAACTTTTTGTTATAGGCTTATTGGAAGTCAGAATTTAATTAAATTGTGAACACACAAAACAGCATAGCTATTAGCTTGTATGATAGGAATCTAAAACTCCTCAGAACTCTTTGTCAGAGTTTTATTATGGTCTTCCATATAAAGTAAATGTATCAGTTACTTAATTGCATTCAGTTACACATTACTGTATTATTTTGTGCATTACATGTCCTATCTGTTTAGTGATCACTGCTGGGAAACTGATTTCTTGTCATGTGTGTATGTTAAAGATCTTGGGGTAGTTCCTTAGAGCAAATGCCCTTCTAAGATGATTCCACAGGCAGATCTTCCCACGAGCAGTAGATCTTCCAATGCAATGTTATCTACCAGATATCTACTCAGGGTTTTCAACAACTGGTATTTCAATGTATATTTGGAACCCAAATTTGAGGGATATTTAAGGACTGAAAGCAGGTATCAGTGTTCGGTTCCCTTCTCTATCTTCCCACTTTCAACATACCCTAGCCTAATGGAGACCAACATTACCTTGGCCTCCAAGCAATTATGTATGTTACATGTCCCTTTAACCAGGTTGGTTTTTTGGTTTGACTTTGGAGGAGGTTAATTGGTTGTTTTTTTAATTAACTGAATGACTTGGGTTGGTGGAACGGAGACGTTGTTCTCTCAGACACTTAATGAGTAATATACAGGTCTTTCCAAATGTATTGAACATTTTTGTGTTCTAGGGCATAGTTTTTTCATCATCTCTAATCCAATTTTAGAAAAAAACCACTTATTACTTACATCTTTAATACTGTATGCACTTTTAAAATTTTGTGATCTTGTCAAATAACCTCAGGATAAGGAATACCATCCTAGAAAACCAAGGATTCAGCAAGTCCTCCAAGTTGGATTATCCTGGAAATGAGTGAACATCAGGTGTATACAAAGATGATTTAGACCCCCTCCTAAGACATGAGTCTTCTGTCAAACTATTTCTTGCTGGGTCAAATATGCCTGAGAAGATGCTTAAAGATAAAATAGCACATCAGTGATGTATATTATGCCAGTCTTAGTCAAGCAATATTAAATAAGGGATTATACAAAGAAGCATATTTTTACTACTAAAAGTTCTGATAATTTGCTTAGTAAATGAGGTTCATGTTTTTCATTCCATATAACATTTTACAGCTGGCTGATCACTACCACACAGCCTGGAACAGGCTGCCCAGGGAGGTGGTTGAGTCACCTTCCCTGGATGCGTTCAAAAAAAGGGTAGATGAAAGGGTTGATGAGGTACTTCAGCATATGGTTTAGTTAGGATGAGAATGGTGGGTTTTTCAAAGGTCTTTTCCAACTTGGTGATTCTGTGATTCTGTGATCTTCCTCATCTTTGATAAATGCAGTTTACCATTATAAATGCAGGTAATCATTATAAATGCAGGTAATCATTACGTAAGATTTGAATATTTTACATATAGCATTACTGGGAAGCTGTGCTACCATATGAGCTCCCTTTTAAATTTCTCTTTATGATGTAATAGTAAAAACAAGCTCATAGTCTGTTTCTGCACTTTCACTGCAGATCCACTGATATGGTTTTCTACCTTCCTCTGTGGAAATTTGCATAGCAAAAGGGACAAATCACTTAGATACCTGAAAACAGCTGCCATAAGAAAGCTCATTTTCATTTCATTTTGATAGAGGAGGGCAAGTCTGTGCAGGTAACCAAAACATTTTCCGACAGATAGCTAGCTATTAATGGAATATCAGGCTTTAGGTATGTTTGTGATAGACTGGGTATTAGAGGGATTATCTGGACACAGCATCCCCTCCTTTCTGTGTCAGCAGTTCTTTCAACTATGCTGGATGGAGATTGATTGAACAAGAAAATAAAGGCAGCCCAATAAAACCTGTGGAGCTGCAGATGTGGATGCAATATAAATGAACTAATTTGTGAATCTGTTTGGCTTCTACTACAGCAATGACCTACTTCTTTAAAAATTACTTGATCTTAAATTTCACTAATATGACTGTAGTAATTTTTTTTTTAATTATCAATTACCAATACTTAAATAAGTAATATTTAAATACTTGGTTATCTTGTTTTGAACATATTAATAGAGTACTTGCCTTTGTACCTTTCAAAATATTTTTAAATTATGGTGTAATTGTTTTGTTATACAGTTCACAAGTGTCATCATAAACCTAGAGCTTAGACAATAATAGAAATTTTGTATTATTTTCTACAGTGAATAACTTCTGTGCTGAAGCCTGTTTATGACCTGTAAATACTCATAATTTGCAGTAGATGGATATTCTCTCTAATTTGGTAGTACCATTGGTTAATGCTCACTCTTTTCCTGAATAGATCACAACATTTCATCAGGTTTAGTCAGGTAAGAAACCAACAAAAGATGACTTTGAAGAGTCCTATCAGTCTGTAGAGGAAATAGAAGTGGAATATAAACTTTAGAATTATAATTAAAAGAAAAAGAAATACAGCTAAGTCTGCAGAATGAAAATAGGAAGACAAGTAATTAAATGAGGAATAAAAGAGTAGAAGCAAGTTAACTCAAGGGCTAGAGGAAAGTGTGAAGTTACTGGATGTACTTTTCAATGAAAGACATAGAAACAGCATGAAAGAAACCTCTTAAAGTTCAACCAAATTCAACAAGTGCAAAGTCCTGAATCTGTGAGGGAATAACCCTATGTATCGGTACTGGCTTGGAGCTGAAAAGCTCGTAGGAGTGTCTAAGTGCTGCCTTCAGCTACCTAAAGTATGATTACAGAGAAAACGGAGCTAGACTCTTCTCAGAATTGTATAGTGAAAGCCCAAAAGGCAATAAACACAAAATGCAGAAACTGAACATCCAATAAGATATAAAGGAAAAAACCCACTGTGAAGATAGTCAGTGCTTGCATAGGTGTTTTTTCCAATGTGGTTGTGGAGTCTTCTACCTTGGAGGTATTCAGATCTTGCCTAGACATGGCCATGAACAGCCTTATCTAATTTCAATTTGCCCTGTCCTGAGCAGGAGGTTGGACAAGATGGCTTTGCCAGGGTCCTTCCAGCGTAAAATGCTCTGCTTTTATAATTCATGATTAAGGGTAAGCTAGCATTGGTACAATGTTTAAGTCTGCTCCCCTCACTTATGTTCTTATATGCACACACGTATATACATAAACACACACATTTATATTCGTATGTGTGTGTGTGTGTCATACACAGTATACACGAAAGCAGTTCTTACTCTAATTCATCTAGCATGTTGACTGAAAGATCTCATCTGTTTGCAGGATAAAGACTGAGTTTGCTCTTGCTCTGTGAAGGCAATATGATTAAGCTGTCCTGAAATTTGTTGTAAAAATTTCTGTTTAAGTAAATAATTATTTCTAATAACAGGAAATATGACTTAGTTTCTTTCATTGGGTTAGGATAATACACTAAATCTAAGTTATTACTGTCAGGTCAAGACTATGATTATGTTTTAGCGTGCTTTAAATCTGATTAGTTGTGTTACAGATGTTTTCTCAAAGTTCTCAAAGACGGGGAAGAGAACTGTTATGTCATCCAAGAGTCTTATCTCAAGCCTTTCTAATTTCTTAATTTTTTATTATATCAGTTTTTGTTAATTTATAAGTAGTTAGACCCTCTGACTTCCAAATATTGGCTCAAACAGGTTTCCCTTACATTTTTCAGGCAGGGATATACCTGGTTTGCTCAGACTCTCCAGTTCCATAAGGAGAGATGAGAATACCATACTGTAAATCTGTATTTAGGACCTCTATTCCAGAGTTAAAAACCGCAGCTTAAAGGACACAAAACAGAAAATCAGTTTGATGGCTCTCTTCTGGAGGTGGTTTACTAAAAATTTATACAGATTAAATTTGTAACAAAAACTTTTGGGCTGTACAACTCATTTTTTGTTTAATTTATTCTTGCTTTATTATGGATGCAGAACTGGCCATCCACAATTCTTTAACTTTATGAAGGGCAATAAAATATTAAAAAAGCACACATTTCATAATATCTCTGGTTAGTTCTCCAGATATGTGGTGAAGGAACCACACCTTACGTGGATTAAATTTGTACTGCTGAACTACTGTTCAGTGCCAAACATATTGCTGAACTATGGTCCAGTTATAAACAACCCATTTGCCAGTATTTTATATATATATAAAATTACTTCTAAACAATCTTTTAAAGCAGAATAACAAAAATGGTGCAAATCTAGCAATCAGCCTTACATTTCTGTGGGTTTGCTTATTTATTTGAGACATAATTTTAACTGTTTCTTGTATGAAGAGATTTCTTCTTATTTGCATATCTTGTGCGTGATTATGAGTGCTCAGGAATGTTGTAAAAACTTACGGCAATGAAGTTTTATGGTGTAATTAATTTACAAGCGTTTCCTATAAATATCTGTTCATTTGGATTACCAGACTCCTTTTCAGGTTGCATTGGTCTTTAATTCACACAAGCTTTCAAGAGAGAAATGAAGCTAAAAAAATCATCTGATGAGAAATATGTTTGTCTTAGTTACTATGAAATTTTGTTCGCTTCTCTGTTTGTAGTTCTTGTGTGTGTTTCTGTTGGACTAATTGTACTTTCATGGTTATCATCCCAAGAGTTAGAACTAGGTAAGTAGACAATCTTTACCATTTTCAGTTCTTCAGTAGGTTTTCAGACTTTGAAGCCACTGGTGTTGTCATTGTAATTATATTTCATATTTCATGCCATGCTTTTAATGCTGGGAGGGGAGGGATTACGTTTTCCTTCTCCTGTGGAAATTCACATGAACAAAATAGGCAAAAATAAAAGTACTTGAGGCACGTCCTGAAGCTATAAAAAGGAATTTTGTAGTTTAGACTTTTGGTGAGGTCCCTGTAATGCAATCTAAGCTACAGCATTTTGATTATTCAATTGTATTTATCAACTAGAGAAGGTAATATGGCAAATTGTGATTTTTTTTCATTTTTGTCCATGTATGAGTTTTGAGTCAGAAAGACATTGATAATCTACTGAACTCTGCCAGGAACTTTAGGTGTTCTACATCTCTTGGCATTCTTTCATTTTTATATTTAAAAAAAAACACTTTATAAAATCATAGAATCACAGAATGGTTTGGGTTGGAGGGGACTTCAAAGACCCAACCTCCCCTGCCATGAGCTGGGACACCCTTCACTAGACCAGTTTGCCCAAAGCCCCATCCAACCTGACCTTGAACATGGCCAGGGACGAAACACCTCCAGCTTCGCTGGGCAACCTGTCCCAGTGCTTTGCCACTCTCACATTGAAGAGTTTTTCCCTAATCTCTTACCAGAGTGAAGGGGCAAAATCACTTCCTTTGCCTACCTGGTGTCAATTCTTTTGACAGTACCCAGATAAGGTTTGGCTTTCTAGGCTGCAAGCTCACAATGCCGGTTCTTGTTGAATTTTAAGCCAATAAATATCCCGAGTCCTTCTCCTCAGGGCTACTCTCAATCCATTCACCATGCAGCCTGTAGTTGTGCTTGGGATTGTGCTGACCCATGGGCAAAGCCTTGTACTTTGCCTTGTTGAATGTGGTGCAGTTTACACAGGCCTAAATGCAGTTCACACAGGCCCATTTATTTATGGGAGTAATCCATTGGTGTGAGAGACATCCTGCATCAGCCATCCCCTAGTCCTATGTAAAGTCATTCTTAATATTTATACAATGCTCAGAATGTGATAGAATCAAGCTTTTGATACTCAAAGTAAGCTAAATTAAAAAATGAACATAAGATGATTTTCAAATGGAACTGAAATTTTAGTATAAATATCTTGTGGATTTATGTTAACTGTGCCTTGGTGAGGCCACACCTGGAGTACTGTGCCCAGTTCTGGGCTCCCCACTACATGAGACATATGGAGTTACTGGAGAGAGTCCAGTGAAGGACTGAGACTGTGGAGTCTCCATCCTTCAAGATATTCAAAAACTGTCTGGAGATAGTCCTGGACAACTGGATGTAGGTGGCCCTCCTTGAGCAGAGGGGTTGGGCAATCTCAACTCTCCTGTGATCTAGATTTTTTGTTGGAAGGTAATGTATTTAGGTCTATGGAGCCCTTACAGCTAATAGCAAAAAGACATTTTGAGATGGGGTGAAGGAAACCAGTTAGGAAAAAAATTCAAGAAATACATTTTTTCATTATAGTGATTTTTGAAGCTGGAAAAATTATTCTGTTTTTTGTGCCTTCATTAACTAAAAGTTCATACTATTTCATTCTGAAGCACATGCAGACTAAACCAGCTCTAAGGCCTACTTTTAAAAAAACTTGTTTGTTCAGAATAGTTGTTTATTCCTTTAGTTGCTATTGCTTTTCATTACAGATTTTAAAATCTGTTTTCCCTACTGACATATATAACCATATAAAGGCCTTTTCTATTTAGAAACATTTTTCAAGAAGCAAAAGTGGTCTACTGTACTGGTTGATATAGCAAATCAATGCCACCAGGCTCCATCAAAAGCTGTTTATTATAATATTTTTCAGCTATCCACATTTTTGTTAACTTTTTTTGTATGTTAATGTCTTCAAACACAACCTAAAAATACCATTAGTATAGTAACTGTTAAGCAAAAGGTATTTTCTATCAATCAGCCACATTAATTCAGGTCTTATCTGAAAATTTCCAGTATGCTACACAGTGAGGAAATATTTTTAATGTATAATGAATTGCTTCATGCATATTTCATGTGCTGTACCATTAAAAATGAAGATTAAATTTGCAGTAAGGACCAGTTATCCAGTTTCCTCATTAATCCTCCCAGCATTTCATGCTATGTTGATAAGAAAGGTCAGGTCAAAACCATTGTGTATTTATATAAAAAGTGTACAGCATTTAATACAGAAAGTGTGGAGTAGTAATTATTAATATTTTTAATCCAGAGCATGCAAAAAATTCATAATTTGCTATCATTCTTCCCATGTATTCATAAAACTGGGTTTACAGTTGTATCTGTTATAAACTTTGAAAAATGTGTATCACTTTTTTAAAATCAGCACTAGGCAAAACATCTCTGATTAAAAAGCAAACCAGAAAGCTGAAATACATTGTACTGAAGATGTGTGTGGAATAAAATCTAATATAATGTTCTTAATTTATTTCTGTCTAATTCAAACCATTTAATTTTATTTTTAATTATTTAGCTGAAGCAGATGGGAATACTCATAGCTACATGGGAACATTTAAAATACTGTCTGGGACATCGTTCACTGCTTTTTTGCAAAACAGATCATCAGCTAATTTCAAAGTCCTTGCCTTTGATGTTGAAGAATTGGTAAGGACTTACTGGTTCGGGTTAATTCCAGGAGTATGTGGTAGCTACATTAATTCCCTAACATGAAGTTAGTTGGTGGCTTTTTTTTCCTCTCACTAAAATGAGTTATTTCGGGTCCTAAGCCTGGTCAGAACGCAATATATTCCTTATTTGTGAAATTTGGTGAAGCAACAAAGAAAAACTTTGCTTCTCTAGTCTAGATTTGTGAAGGAACAATTATTTAGTATTAATGCCATGAATTCAGTGTGCAACTGGGTGTATTTTTAATTACTGTATTGGTTCAAGATTTCTCTTTTCCATATAGGTACAAAAAGTCTTTCAAGCAAGTGATCTGAAAAACAAATTTGGGAGATGTGATATTTCCCAGTTCAAGTAGGTACAGTTTAATTAAACTTTGCAAAAAAATGTCAAAAATCCTTAATAAGCTATTTCTTTGGAGTGCTTACCAATACCTTGCTTTTCAAGATATCCTTGGGAACATCCTATATTATTCTTTTCATGCTTTATGTCTTTCAAGTGCTGCTGTGGAAAGTTTGATGCGAATGGATTTCTTGGGGGAACATCTCCCTTGGGCTCTTTTGGTCCCTACCTTGACCAAAACAGTAAGGCTGAGCCTTACTTCTCTAAACAGTTGCTGAAATATTTCTTTCCCCAATGTTTATTAGTTGTGCTATGTTTGCAGGGTTGCTGGCCCTCTCTATTTAGAAGAAAATTCAGTTTAGAGATCTGCTGGCATAAGATGAGATGAATGGGAACACTCATATGTCCCTGTGCACAGGGATCAACTTAACTAATATTCCTTAGAGTGTTAGCAAATGAGGCTGTCATTTGAGAGCAGGTAAAAAAATCTGCACCCTGTGTGTTCTTATGAGTCCATAAAATAGGTACTGTAAGTCCTGCTTCATTTATTAAAGCTAGTAGGACCTCATTTTTTCAATATCCTGTTACATTGTTTGTCCTATTGAAGGCCAGCAGGCAAAAGAGTCCAGTATATGCAGTAAGGTCTGTAGTGCATCTGCACTGTTCTTAATAAGGTCCTGATTCAGCAAAACACATGTAATACTGTCTTCATTCTTACACAGTTTCAAAACA